>JAHWFO010027233.1:3073990-3186173 GCA_023313115.1 Rhysida immarginata
AATAATAATAATAATAATAATAATAATAATAATAATAATAATAATAATAATAATATGTACATAACTAATACTTATCTTCTAAAATATTTTACATGTGACAAATTATGTAAAAAAAGGCTTATATATGACGTTTGCTATTTATTTAAGCTTTATCATAATATCACTTACTCTTCTAAATTTCTTAATTATGTCCAATTACGCGTACCTAAGCTAAATTCCCGAAACAATGAAATTTTTGATTTACCTTTACTAAAGAAAACAATTGTTAATAATTTACCCTTCTATAGAATGTTTAAATTATGTAATATTATATCCAATCTGATCGATATCAATGCAATGAATTATAGCCATTTCAAAAAAATTGTTATAGAAAATATTTCACTCATTCTGTAATTCTTAATTATTTTTCTTTGATTACAATTTTTTTTTTCATATTAATATTTTCATTTTTTTATTATCTATAAATTTATTGCACTTTAATTTCTTTCTTTCAATGTAATTGTTCAGCTGTAAGCTGTTACTGGGCACTCAGCCTGTTGCTTACAATTTTAAATAAATAAAAATAAAATAAAAAATAAAAATAAATAATATTACCTTCATAATGTTTAGTTATTAATTTATAATAAATTAACTTCACAATATATATAAATCATTTAGGTAACTTCCTTATAAAATTACTGAATTTAAAATTTCCATATTAAAATTAGTAGAAGAATTAAATGTAATTAGCATAAGTATGATGAGTAAAATGGCCAGTTGAAATAAACACTAAGCTAAATTACCAGAAAACCCATCTTTTAATAACATATACATTAATCTTATAATCATAGTGAAAAAAAAAATGTTTCTTATGGAAAGAGATACGAATACCGGTAATTTTCTGGACATTTATCAAAATCTAATTACATGAGAACTATTGTAAAAGATTGTGAAGAACATAATTATTGACAGATTCTGACACAAAACAAAAAAAAACCCAGCAGTAACAGATGAAGAAATACATTTGTTCCAATTAAAATATCTGCCCTTGGCAGTAATGCAGTTGTCTGATATAATAAAATAAAGAATGAACATCTAAGAAGAGAATAAAAATTTGACCATTTCCAATCTGAGTGAAGTATTTGTTTTTTGGCTTGAACTTTAAGAAAACATCAAGGTGACAAGTGTTGAATGTGTTGAATCTTATGTTTTTCATATTTTATTGTGTTTTGCAATTATTCACTGTTTTTATAATTATATTCCATCAATGATCTATTATACATTTACATGCATTTACCCAATTTTATGAAAATGTATTAAAGGGTTATTTTATGTATGCATTTACCTCATCCAATGTATCGGCAAATTGTTTCATGGTAGTAGCAAGAACACTTTCTTTGTCACATTCCAAGGGAAAGTTCTGAAATAACATAATTGCTTCAATTAATAAATTTATAAAAAAAATGATAAATAGCAACTTAAGGCAATTTTATTAGTAAATTGTCGTCACCTTAAGGCAATCTACTAGTAAAAGATTTTACCTTATCAGACAAGCCTATGGTAACCAAATTGTTTGCTCCGAGTGTTTTTTCAGGATTGTCAAAGTTAAAAACAGTTCAAGGATGATAATGGATTATTTTCCCCTGTTAATGCCCCTCTTTTTCATTTACTGATCAAAATGTCCCCATCTATACTCCTCCTCCCACCAAACACACAGACTTGATATTTTGTTCACATACAGCTCTTCATCTTTCTGAAAACTAATATTCCTTATTCTTTTGCTCATTATTTTATTCTATATTATTATTCACAATCTCTCATTTTTGTTTTCAGTGCTTGACCATTGTTGATGGAAAATAATTGTAGACATGTAAGCAGTGGTGAACCAAGGGTAAATGGCACCTGGACCATGGTGTTCATCTTTCACCCTGCCTTCTCATATTTTGTCCTTGAGGCACCTCCCCCCTCTTAGCAAGAATAACAAGGCTGGCATCTGGGGCATCATGCCCCCTTCCCTCATTGCTACACAATTGCATACATGCAAGAAATAATTTTTACAATTCACTCAGCAAGCATAATTATTAATTTACTACTCCTTCGGTGAAGTCTCCGTGGTTATTGTGGAAACAATCAGGACCATTAATAGATGACTGAGAAGATTAGAACAATTAGTCACTCTTTTCGAGATTTTATCTTTTATGCAAGATGTAGTTGAATTTTTTTTTCTAATAATTAGTTTGTTTGTTTATGAATCATTTTAGCTAATTCTTATATATTTTCCAAAAGCTTTCGTTATGGATCTTACAAAAGAAATTTAGTTCATTTTCTTTTCTTTCATTGTACAAATAAATATTTTTCTTGAATCTATGGCTTTATTTTATATTCCTCAATCCTCTCAGGATTTCAAGATAATCTAGTAATAAAATTAAAGCACCAAAATGATTAAATTATATTTAATCTAAGTCACTTTCACCCGCTTCTGCGAATTCGAGTGCTCAATTGGGATTAATTAATTCCAATTTCCAGCGATAGAGGTGGGCGGCTAATATACAAGAGCAAATCAGTAAAGTTGGTTCGGATACACGAATTTTTTTTCACAGCAATTTATTCAGGAATTGAGTGTGCAGGAGTAGCAGTTCATTACTTATATCCACCACCAACGGCAATGCATTTTTCCCAACGTGACACCAATTTGGATATGCCTGCTGCCTAAAACGTTGTTGACTGCTGGTGTAACTACTGCCGCACGGCATGTGGAACAATCAACGCAATATCCTACACTGCCAGCCATACAAAACTACGCCGTGCCTTGCATGATAAGCAACAGAACGACCACATCCGCTTCCTTCACTACAACGCAAGGTCACACATCACCATGGCAGTCAAGGAAAAAATCGCTAGGTACAGCTGGGAAATGATGGACCATCCGCCAAATTATCTGGATCTGGCACTCTCGGATTATCACCTCTTTGACCCAATGAAGCTGGCCAGCACTTCTCATCTGATCGTGAAGTGCAACATGCTGTGCAGCTGGCATATCCAAATTGATGTCACAGTGGGAAAAAATGCATTGCAGTCAGTGGTGGATATATAGAAAAACATGTAATAAACTGCTACTCCTGCACACCTAATATTGTCTTGTTTGACTAATAAATTGATGTGAAAAAAATTCGTGGAACCGACTTATTGATTTGCCCTCGTAGATGTAACTATGCAATTATTATATGTTCAGTGCATACTTACTATTTTTTCATAATTTTTCAAATGCTCTGCAAGATTTCGAGTTGCACTAGTTAATTCATTCTGAAATTTAAAGCATTTCAATGAACTGTGTATTAAAAATAAGATATCAAACATTGAAGATAAATTAATACAAATAAATGCAAGAAATAATTATACAGTTAATAAAAAGACAAATTGACAACCCAACTTACTTCAGCATCCAAGATTTTTTGACAGTGCTGATAAAGAGTGTAAGTATATTTTCTTACTTGTGTAACATCTTCTTCAAAAAGACTCAGCATAGACCTCATCTAAAATATAAATATTTCAGAAAATAAAGTGTTAAAAAATGAAACTAATTAAAACAATAATTCTTCTAGTAATAGTTTCAAAATAATATTAATGAAACTATAGGAATTTTATAAATTCAAGAAATTAGGGTAAAAGAAAATTTTTCTGAATTCAGTGGTTCCTCAGTAAGAGAAGACAGAAATTCATTATTAACCCAAATCTTAAAGTTGAGTTTCTCAATGAAACTGCTTGTTTGTGACAATCTCTCCATTTTAAACCACCTATGATTTATGATGACCTTGAAGGGACTAAGAAAAATTGGTCATTATATCTGGCTGTCATTATATTGACATTGTTCTCTGTTCGGTCTTTATGCTTCCTACTAATGTCAATATGTAATTGCTTGATTTAAAACTATCTGATATGAAGACATTCTTCTTTTTGTTACGACCCTTCCAAATCATTGACACTACAGAGTGAGATATATTCAATTCTCTGTAAACGCTGCAGTTTTTAACTCCGGCTGCCAAATAATATTAGCTTTTTCTTCCACGGTTAAGGATTTTCTTTTAGGAGCCCTTCTTGTTAGGTACAACTGCGGCAGCCATACGAGCTCAGCCAGCTCAGGCTGAAAACTAAGTTTTCCTATGCCAAAAATGTTTTTCTCCTAAAACAGAGCAAAAAATCCACTAAACTCTGAAATTGACTGACTGATGAAAGGGAACAGTAGCAGTCGAACTTGAGAATAAACCCTAAGAAGCGTGCAATGTCCGCACCTCTGCCCGTCATCAAAAATCGGCCATTATAGCCAACAGGGGATACCTATTTCACTTGAAAAATCTGTTGCTATATATGGTTCTGTCGTTATAGGCGTGTCGCTATAACAGACATTTTTTTTGTTGTCATTTACATAGGAAACCAAACATAAAGAGAAAAATTTGGCTGTTATATCTGGTTGATTGCTATAATCAATGTTGTTATAAACGATTTCGACTGTAGTAGATATTAGTTTTTTTCCGCAGTAGACCCACACTCACTTCAGTGATCTCCCTAGATCAATCTGATTAGATATGCTGCCTAACTGCTTTTACTGGGCATCCAGTTACTTACAAGTAAAATCTTAAAAAACTGCATCAGGCATGTATTTTTGTCTACCTGGCTACTTCATCATTTCACTCATAATTTCTGGGGAAAACACTGCATTCACTATTTCTATTATAAAAATAATTAGATCCCAAGTGAATAAAATTTTTCCCATATTTATTTCATTGTCAGCTTCCATATAATTTCTGATGATTTTCCATTCAAAGCATAGCTAAGGAATTGAGACAATTTTTTTACTTTAAAACACCTACTTAAAGTTTGAAAATTTTTTTCCCACAGATACAGCAATTTTCATGGTATCATGATGTATTAATAGATGGCTAATGTTATCTTAAAGACGTTTCTTAAAATTTAAACATTGTTGCTCTTTACAAAGTTTAAATATTTCATAGATGTCTATCAAGACATTCCAGATAATTCATCAATGGATAGTTCACCAAAGAACATTTCAGTAGATACATTTCGCTGGCAGAAATTTTGACAAATAAACTATACCCTGTCTCAGCTTCAGATGAGAGTGACGTCACCGAAAAATGTCGCTTGAGACATAGTACACAAAATCGCATCCTTCCGGCTTTAATTTTTTCTTTTTAATTTCATCAAATGACTTTTCTATCTGCCGATTTTTTATTATATCAAGGAGAAAAATATGAAATATGATTGCAGGCATAAATTTTGAACTTTTTAAACAAAAATTTACTCAAGCTATTTCTTCATGCAGACGAACAGTAACTGCTTCATTACGATGTCACTCTCAACTGAACTTGAGACGGGGTATAGATGCTAAATAGATGTCTGTCTGTTCGTCCATGCTCTTCGAAAAATATTCATGAGCTTTGATTCAATGCATCAAAATATTTAAGAGCTTCGAAAAATATTATATTTTATCTCAGTTGATTGACATTCCATTTGTCCACAAGAAAAATCTTTTTTTCAATCTGTAATGTGCATACATTTCTGTTCCTAAGCAAACTTCATAAGTATGTTTTAATATCCAATGTTTGCAGGGTTATATACAAAACAAAGAGCCAATCACGAGGGTGTGAAAGGATTGGTGACAAACAGTTATTTGATACAACAATATCTTAGTCCAATTCAGTAAGTCCAATGGGCCTGTCTTGGTTTGATAATTTCTCTGAAGAATCCTCAGTAATTTTAAATGTTTCTAAAGAATTAAGGCTCCTGTAGCATTTATGACATAGTTTGACATTATAGAATCTTAGGCTTGTATTAGATAATGTGCTCCAAATGGCAACCACTATTCATATGCAAATATTGAATGATTCAAATGGGAAAAAATTCCAGGCATCTCTTGGATTTCCGTTGCAGCAGCTGACATCTGTTTTGCATATTTGAAATGGGGTGGCATTGACTGCTGTCTTTAGTTAGGCCGTTATAAGTGTCATACATTTTACAAACATCTTTACATAGTACAAATAATGGTTTATTCAATAATTTGCATGGCTGAAGTTTCTCTGTTAGCATCTCCTTACAATCAAGGTGCCAAAGCTGACTGTAGAGTTATTTTTAGCACATAAGTGTTTATCTGTATTCTCTCTATATCCCTGAGAAATTTGGGAATGGAATAGGAGATATCGTGATATGCGGCTTTCTTACAATGCTCAAGCTCTAGACATGTGCAAAACAAATTTCTTCGCCTTCCTGTGGGCAGTGTGTCTCTTCGTACTAAATCCAAATACGGCTTTTTCTATGTTTAGAAGGTGGAGGGAATGGATGAAAGTTGACATTTTATCTATGGATACATGACTATTTTTTCTTTTTTCTAGTATCCGAATTATATCCATAAGCAACACACTGATTATTAGGCATATTTCAAATACATTTGAAATTCTGCCCACAATCCCATCCATGCGCTGCGCATGTGTAATATGCTCTGAGGAGTGGGCTAGACAGGGAAGCCACATATCGCGATACCTCCTATTTTGGGAATATTCTTTGTGTACCTGTATATCCTCTCTGAGGTGTTATTCTATGCCATATTACAGTATTATTGTTTTATCATATCAAAATACAAAGTGTGTCTAAAAAGTCCAGAAAACAAAGAAAACAGAAGATACAAACCAAAATCTTTTTACACAATACATCTTTGACAACATTTATAAAGATGCTAGAAACTGTCAGTGAAGGCTTCTTTCGAAATCGCTCAAAGTGGTGATGTTTCATGTCCTTGGATGTCCATTACATCTGCAAATTAAGTGCCTTTCAGGACTCCCTTGAGGCAGGAAACACATAGAATCTGTAGGCATCAGATCTGGATAGTACGGTGGATGTTCGAAATCAGTTATGCCATACTTAAACAGAAAGTTGTGCACAGGAATCACACTGTTCAGGTAGACACTGTCGCGCAACAAAATCCACTGTCCAGTCCTGTTCTGTTCACTAGCATCAGTATTCCATGAGTCTCCATCATTGTTTTCCCCAATGTGTATCAACATTTGATGTTCACGCTCCACGGCACTATGGCATGAGTCTTCACACTCATTTATGTTCTATTGGCCACAGCAGGCAAATCTAAGTTTCAGTCTAGATGGTGCTTCTCAACATGTCTCTTAGTCTGGATGCCCATGAGTGTTTCTAGCCCATTTTGCCATTTAGATATCAATCCATTCACCGAACTTTTTAGACAAAAGTTGTATTTTCGTTAAGATTTTTATATCTTTAGAAGTTTTTTTTATAATTTATTCATTTTTAATTTTTTGAATTCTTCCATCATTATTAAAGATCACTGCTCCCATTTTATGATTTTATTTTTATGTAATTATAACAATATGGTATGTGCTTGTGACAAGGGCATCTTTAAACTAAGTGTTCTTTCTTTGGTTTTATTTTCCATTTTATTTTCTGTTCATGAGTTCATTCTCATAGATTTGCACTTCCCTTTTCCTAAGACAATGATAGCTATCCTTACCATGTTGCCCCTTCTCTTCATTCCCCTCTTTAGACTATTTATTTCCTAGTTTTAAGATTTTTTTACCTTTTCTCATGACCACTTGAGGATGAAATCCTCTTCTTCAAAACATACCAGTATTTCTATTTTGTCTTTGGCCGGCCAGGTGGCCGAGAGGGCTAGGGCGTAGGCTTTCTAGTTCTCGAGTCTGCCTGGCCGTGGGTTCGAATCCCGCCGTGGGCATGGATGTTTGTGTTTGTCCCGGGCTGCGGACAGATATAACTTGTGTAAAAGGCGTAAAATGACCTTAGTAGTCGACGCCTAAATTTCTAATAAACCAACCAAACCTAGTTTGTCTTTGTGGATTAGAGGTTATCGCTTAATAGCTCATTCCATTCCCCAGTTTTCCATTCCCCCCCCCCCCCTCCCTTATGGTGTCCTTTCTCTTGAAGAAAAGAAAACTCATATGGCACAAAACTAGGTGGATATAGCAGAAAATGAACAATGCCATGTTATTAGTCAGCAAAAACTACTGTACAACGAAACATTGTGCAGCCTTGTATTATCATGAGGAGAACTCAGGTTTTCAAGAACCACTTTAGTCTTCACATAAAGTCTCAGTGGCTTGGGAAATCGTAATAGATATGTGCCTTCACTGTATAATGAAAAAGGACCAAAAGGACAAACTCCTTATAAACAATTGTCCTACTAATATAAAGAAAATGGACAGCATGGATTTTTATTTTTCCTTTGATCTGTCAGATATTCTTCTGCTGGGATGAAGATGATCTTCCGATGAAATCAGAAATTTTGGGATCATACTCACAAATACAATTTTCACCCTTGAAACCTTGGATCATATTCAAGTTCTTGATTAAGTTTCAAGTAGACTTCTATGAACTGCTGTTATATTCTGCTAGTTACTCAGCAGCATGGCACAAATTTTGTTATTATCCTTTTCATATTCATGTCTTCAGATACAACTGTTGACTTGTCATACAATATTCTAGAATGGTGTATTTACAATCTTCCAGAACTGTACTCCATACTTTAACAATTTTTTTGGCAAAAATGCTGGTTTATTGTAATCTGAGCAATTAAAATCATCGATTGATGTTTGGTATTTTTAAAATGTCTGTTTTATAAGCATTATCACCAAAAGTTTAAACATTTTCGAATTTTTACTGTGACTCCCAATTTGATTTGATACAAACATGTTGCTCTCTCACATCAGCTATTATGAAGTCACGGGGGAGGCTGTAGCCTGGTGGGGTTTCACTGAACACGACAGTTCTGTGAAGTTAAGCATCATCAGGCACGGCTAGTCACTGGATGGGTGACCATTAGCGGCATACGATCTTCACCCTCCTCCCCATGCTTTGGAAGGGACAAAGCCGCCAGTCCTCGTCAGCCTCTGGCCCTGGATGGGTACTGACTGGAAGATGGTCATTTTTTTTATTTTTCAAAAAAAGATTGACCCCTTTTGAGAAAATTATTTTGTCGTAAAAAGAAGTCATCTGATGACAAAGCACGCCATCGTGTATCTTTCCACCATTAGGAATTAAAGTATACTAGAAATTCCACCCGTCGCATGACTGGTGTAAACCGTACAGATTGAAGGGTAAAGAAATGAAACTGGAACATCAATGGTGTTCAAAACTTATATTCTGCAACAATACAGGCTACTGTTCATCTGCATATAAAATAAATTGGGCTAGTGCAAGTCTGACTCACGCATCGAGGGTTCGGTACCACCATATATTTACCAAAATATGCCAGGTTCTGGAGGGTGTGGCACTGTGTTCTCAATTTCGGCTTTTATAGACATATAATCTATAATAGTTTTTACGTGTCGAAATTTATAAAATAAGCGCTATGAACAAAACAGTTTTCAAATATTAAATTAACAGATCACCTGAAATACTTTAGTTTTTTTTGGCCAGTTTTTCATTATTTGTTGTAATACTTTAGGGTTTGAACTACAATCATGCCAAGTTTGACGCTTGTATGTATAACAGTTTTTAAGATAGAACAAAAAAAAACAAAATTAAAAAAAAACTTACATTTTTTATTATTTGTTAGACAATCCGCCATAATAACACATACTCTGTGAAAATTTCAACTGGCTACCTATTCCCATTCAAAAGATACTGCCCTTAAGAGTATTATCTTACCACACAACAATCCCTGGTTTTGGACAGACCAAGAGAATTATTATTATTTTTTTTCAGTTTATTTATTTAATTAAATAACAATGACGGAGTATAGTCTTGCCACAACAATCCCTGGCTTTGGATGAATTGTTGTAACTTTCTTTGTTGGCCTCGGACGGCCGGACAGACCGACGGATAAGAGAATTAGTATATTAGATAAGTTGACACCTTGCTCTTCGAATAATATTGATGACAAATTTTCTTGACCACCCTCTGGTTTTAACTCTGATTTCGTCTTCAGATTCTCTTCTTAACCCAGATATTCTATATTTTATTGAAAACATTACAAATTACAATTACGCAAACTTTTATTCTTTATTCACGAAATCTTGTTGAGGACAAATTATAACTGCTTCACTTATGGATCTCAAAGTGGGTAGCCTATACACAGCTAGTGGGTATATGCGTATTTGTTCATGCCTGGATGGCATTTGCAACATAAAATCATTATAATCAGTACATGTAATATGATAAAAATAGAAATTAAATTTAATTCAACATTTAACTTTCTTTTATTAATTTACTAAAGTTGGCATTAGATTCCAAATAAAAAGGAATAAAATTCTTTTGAAGAATGCAAGCAAAAATATGATTGTTTTTTTTGTTTTTTAAAAAAATGACATCTAAGCACAATTATTTTTACCTAAAAGAAAACATTAGTTACAGGCAATGGATAAACGTACTAGTGTTAAAATTGTCAAAGTTTTCCATACCGGCTGTTAAATCCATTATTTATTTAATCTTTATATTATTTTGCTTGTGTGCATGATGATCATTATGTTTATCAAATACTTAGCATTCCATAATTTTGTAAAACAGTCGAACCTCACTATAAGGGTATCATCAAGATCGGAAGAAAATATCCATTTAAGCGGAGTATCCCTTTATCCAGAGTAGTGATTTTCATTTAAAAATAAAAATACATTGCTCAACACTAATTGATTTGAACAGTGTCTAATATTTACTTTTACAATACTGTTGATTTCTTACCACGCCAAATTCTGAAGGACAATCGAACAGTGAAGTGTACCGAATTACGAATGACCCCTTACAGAGTTTATATAGTGGATGCAGTGCTATTCTGACCAATCAGCAATTTTAGGAGCTGTGCCCATTAGCTTAGAGGGAGATGATAAAGTAGCTATTTTACGCAGTGTGCGTCTGCCAATTACCAGTAGAGAGAGATGTGACTGCCAATGACCTCACAGTGCATTTAGAATTATTTTATCCATTTAACAGGAGTTTACACAAATTTAAGCATAGAAATTTATCTTTATAAGCAGAATATCCTTTTATCTGGCATCCTCTTAAGCAAATTAAAATGCATTGAAATCAACTAAAGAAAAACGGCACTGTACACTCTATATCCTTATAAGCAGATTATCCTTTTATGAGGTATTTTTATATTGAGGTTCAACTGTATCTGGGTTTCAGAAACATGTGAATTAATATGTCAGAAATGCCTTCCGAAGCATGTATTACATTTCCCAATACATTACTTTCATGTCAGATACTTTGATTATTTGTCCTTACAACACATTTTGTTACAAATGTGTAGGTGCATCTTAAGCTTGCAGTGAATGAGCATGCGATGAATGAAGAATATGATGCATCGGTAGTTAGTGAAGATACTGAGAATAACACATGCAGAACGCGTACATTATTGACAATGCACAATAAACATGCTAAGGGGAGTATTTTCACATGTTGCAGAAGGAATAGCTAAGTTGAAGAATAAAGACATCGAAAACATGTTTTGCAGATTGAAAAAGAGATATAGCGACATCACTAGTTTGAAGGAATAGTTACAGTTGAAGGATAAGGACATCGAAAAATTGATAGAACAACTTGACGAGGCTTTCCTATTGGGAGACAATGCAATTAATATGGATGGTGGTAGTTATAGTGCCTTTGACAAATAAGGTTGGATGGGCAGAGCTAGATCTGTTGATAATGTTCTCCTCATTTGTTTGTTGTTGCAGAAGCCATTCATAATGGTATTGTCATTTCTAGAGGGGAAGGGGTAACTTAGGTACATCCTGTTTGTTTGTCGATGGATGATGTGTGTTGGAGATTATTACCGATGTAGAAAGCAGTCAAGCAAGCAGCAGACAAAGAGTCAAAGAAAGAGGATGGAAACAAAATAAACAGTTTCAATATTGAGAATTTTTCGAATGAAAGGGTTTCTAATCTTATCATAATGTAGTTATAAAAAAAAAAAAAACAAACTCCATCAGTTGTTACTCATCCCAGTCTAGCTCAATGAAATGTCATTTTTCTTGTAAGAGACCATTTTTCGACTCTTGTAAGACGCAAGACATTTTCCTACTCTCCGTATAATGTTATCATATTTGATTAACATTTACAATTTTTTAGCAAGTTCTGTGGCCGAGAGTGCTTAAGTCACAGGTCTTGTCACTCTTGAAAGCAGCAAGTCATGAGTTCAAATCTTACACTGAAGGCATGGATGTTTGTGTTTGTTCCTTTACCAATAAGCTTGGAAGACTAAATAGAGCTTCCTTAGGCTGATCTGCTAGGCTAAAAATTTCAGATAGATCCAATGATTATAATCCAATGGTTATAATTATTTAACATCCTCGAGACCGAAAGGGCAAAAGAGAAATGGGAAAAAAAACGTACAACTTCTGAAAACCGCATTCCTAACAAATTCACTGATTACTGAAACATAACCCTAACAATGAATTATTTATAAATTTAATTATTCATTATAATCAATTATAAGTAAATACATGTACTATAAATGTCTATAATAGAAATTTAAAAAAAAAAATTGTTTTTGTAAATACATAATGACTGAAACATACTATTTTTTAACTATTTCAAATATTAACACTGGTTATAGGGTAGCATTACTGATGATTGCAACAATTTTATAGAACATCTTGTTTAATGATATATTTCCACCAGTTAATTCTCAGAATTGATAAATAAGACTAGAGATTATACAGGGAGAATACAAAAGTCTGAACCCCCTTTTTATTTTTTGAACCAAAGCAGATATGTCAATTTTGATGAATCCAATGAATAGGAAGTTGTGGGTGGCCTATCCCATGGTGCACTTTTCATCATCCTAAATATGCAAATTAGGACACAATCAAAATTTATCTCAAAAACCGTAAGGGATAGAGAAAAAAACCCAATTGCAAATTTGTTCAGCATAAAAAAACAAACAAAACAAAAAAAAGAAATCATCCAAATCGGACCAACCAATCACCCACAATCACGTGGTGAACTGTTTGTAGCTTACAAACAGTCACACTGCACAAGGAAAACTGAATGTTGATATTTCCACCATGTAAAGCATGCAAATCAAAAAATTAACATAAATTACCATACTCGCATTCACTTTCATGCGGAAAAGCAAATAAAAGGCATGTTTCAGCACACAGAAGACAGAACAATTCCAGGATGGCAAGCTACACTGCTTCGGAGAGGCAAGGAGAAACCTACATGCTGCAGTTAGGTTGTATCGAGACAGATACCCTAACGAACGCCATCCATCTCGTCAAACAATGCGTCACATTATTCAAAGATTCGAGGCTACAGGGAATGTTAATACAGAACGAGGACGACCAAGGGCACAAGGCGACAAGGATACAACAACACTAGTTCTGGCTGCAGTTGCTGCAAATCCCCACACAAGCAGCAGAGCAATTGCTGCAGATGTTGGGTGCCATCAGAGAACTGTTCTCAACATTCTACACGCACATCATTTTCACCCATACCATATTTATTGTCACCAGGAGTTACTGCCATTGGATTATGTTGCTAGGGCCGCCTTCTGCAACTGGTTACCGTATAGACGCGCTTTTACCGGCATGCCGGAAAATCTGAGGTTCACCAAATTTCCTGTCTCCTTTTACTGGTTCCTAAACCGGCATGCCGGAAAAAAGTGAAGAGGGCCGCAAAATGTGAATATTTTTTCGATAATTATTAATTACATTGTGTTTATAAACAAAGTGTTGGGTTGCAAAGTAACGTTAAATTACGAAGTTTATTCTTGTTTAGGTCGAACGTAGGATGATTATATTAAAAGTTTATGGGCATATATAATATTAGCTGTGTTGATATGCAGCTTACAAATATTACAAATTTAGTCAAACAGAAGGAACATTCTGAAAATGAGAAAACAATGCTAAATACAATGAGAACACGCTTGACATATGCAAGCAATCCAAATACCATCAAACAAAACAAGAAAATGAAAATAAAAACAGGAAAAGTTATTCGTCATCTGAACGATCAGTATCACTAATTTCACAGTCTGTCAAGTTCCAGTCTGTCCTGTTGTCGTCATTTATATCAGTAGAAGGGTTACTGGTAATTGCCCCAGAATTTAAATCATCCGCCATTGTCAAACTGAAGAAACAACAAGCGCCTACTAGTGAGGGGGAAACTCAATTTTCTGTCTCGAATTTTCTGGCATGCCATATAAAACGGGGTTTTACGGCCCCCTGGTCATCCTCGATAATATACGGCATGCCGGTCAAAGCGCGTCTATACGGTACTTACCTGCTTGGATGACAATCCAAACTTCATTCATGAGGTGTTGTGGACAGATGAAGCCCAGTTCACCAGAGATGGAGATATCAACAGGCACAACCATCATCATTGGGCAGACGAAAACCCCACGATGTCTGCAAGAAGCAACTCATCAAGTGAACTGGAGAATCAATGTGTGGTGTGGATTGTACAATGACACTGTGGTTGGACCGTATTTTTACGATGGAACACTGACTGCAGAACGCTACCGGGCTGAAATTACAGGTTGGTCGTTCACGAGCGTCTAAGTGAGATGTTTGGACAACAATGGATTGGCCGAGGAGGACCAGTTCATTGGCCACCCCGCTCCCCTGATTTTACACCACTTGACTTTTTCTTGTGGGGATACCTGAAGGACAAGGTTTATGCTACGCAGCCTGCCTCACTGGAGGATCTGGTTCAACGAATCCAGGAAGCGTGCCGAGGAGTGACACCAGCCATGCTTGCCGATGTTTTGGCATCAGTTAGGTTCCATGCCCAATTGTGTTATGGTGCCCACGGTCGTCACATTGAGCATTTTGTTGATTAACTTTTTTTTTAAACTGTTTGAAGTAACTTGTTTGTGCAGTGGGACTGTTTGTAAGCTACAAACAGTTCACCACGTGATTGTGGGTGATTGGTTGGTCCGATTTGGATGATTTTTTTTTGTTTTGTTTGTTTTTTTATGCTGAACAAGTTTGCAATTGGGTATTTTTCTCTCTCCCTTACGGTTTTGAGATAAATTTTGAATGTGTCCTAACTTGCATATTTAGGAATGATGAAAAGTGCACCATGGGATAGGCCACCCACAACTTCCTATTCATTGGATTCATAAAAATTGACATATCTGCTTCGGTTCAAAAAATAAAAGGGGGGTTCAGACTTTTGTATTCACCCTGTATACCAGGGCTGTCCAAGATTTCTGTCCGCGGGCAGCGCCCGTGCACGCGGGTAATTTTCCTTCCCCTCCTATTGCACATTACGTTGATCGGTTCCTTAAAATTGAGTTGCTAATTATCAATTCAACACTGTAAAAAAAAAAAAAAAAAAATGAGGCAGTTTACCATTTTATTTCCTTCGTTTTAATGTGACAATTTTCTCGATGTCAGGTAGAATTGTATTTGAAAATGAAAAACATTGAACTACTGTGGAAAGTGACATAATAAATAAATTAACAACTCTTGTCCACAAAATTATTTAATCGACATATACATATTTCGATTAAATAATTTTGTGGACAAGAGTTGTTAATTTATTTATTAGAAGTGTATTTTCTTTTTCCTGATAGGACATGATTGCATATTAAGCATTTAGAATCCGATCCGTGAACAATGGAAAAAAAAAAACCAGATTCTACCACTCTGGTTTAAATACTGGTTCAGTGATTTTATTCTTTTTCGGAATGTGCGCCATGTTATGCGAGACGAAAAACAAGCAAGTATCAGTAACAAAAGAAATAATGCCTCATTTAATGAATCGCCCCTAATGTCTGGCAACACTGCATAGGAGAAACTATACCCACTGCCCTCCTGAATTTTGGACTATCTCCTCGGCTTTGCCCGTGAGCTTTGCCCGCGAGCTCTTTATGTTGCACGCGGGCGACGTGCACGATTTGGACGGCCCTACTCTATACATTATAATGGTCAATAAGAGAGCAAGATGGTGTTTAATCTGATGGAAATTTAAAGGCCACCAATCAGTAAGAGATAAAGGGGCAAGAAAACCAGCGTTTATCCTAGGACATTCTGGATTAAAATCTGGATAAATTAAACATTAGCTTTTACAGTCGTCCCTCCACAAATCGGCATCCTTAGTTCCAGGGCCTTGCAGTCTTGCAGATTTTCTTGACTTGCGGAATTCCATAAGTCAGCATTTTAAATTTTTAAGGGAAAACATAGTTGCCTATGGGGGGAGCGGGGAGGGGTGTCTCTATAATTGGTCACTATTCTGATTTTTGTGGAAACTAACCAGCTCGAAGAAAACCGGCTTATAACAATTCTCATATTAATTTTCTTAATTAACTTTCACAGCCCACAAAACAGACTGTATTCATTAGGGGAACTATAAAATTGTTTAATTTTGAATATTTTAATAGTCATAATCGTTACCAATTGTGCTTTTATAGCAAAAATCACCGAATGGAAGTCATTGTCCGCCATCTTGGAGTTCAGGAGAAATTTGCAGACTTATAGAATTTCCCGATTTGTGGAATGCCAACTTGTAGAGGGACGACTGTATAATTTTTGTAAGACTGTCTCTATGAGGCCCCTTCTACTATTTAGGTTGGCAGCCAGAAAATTCTTCAGTATTCTTAGGTGAATTAAATGTGGTGATTTCCCCTTGTCTTCTGTATGTACATAGAGGACAAACAAACATCCATGCTCCCCTATGGGATTCAAACTGCGACTTGCTGATCTCAAGAGCAATAAGAGTGCTTTCGAACACTAAGCCAGCATGGAAATACTGATATACATTATTCAATGTGGATAATTTAGGTAGATTAAAAATAGCAGAAATAACAAGAGGAAGTGGAAAATAATGTAAATATATAAATAAAAATGAGATAGGAAAAAACGTAATCATGGAAAATGTAAAAAGTGAAATTATAACACTAAATTAATATAATGGCTATTACTAAAGTCCTGGAATTAATACAATTTTTCAAAAACAACTGATAACTAAATAAAAAGGAAATCCAAAGGGAAGAAAAGGGATTACGGAAATTAATTTCATTTTATCTAAATGAAGAATGAAAGAAGACTGCTGCCAATTAAATGTTATCAAGGAATCAGTTTTTAATTATTTTGCATAATAATATTACTCATGGGCAATAAACTATATATGAATCAAAAGTTTAAAATTTAACCTAATATTTCATTAGAAAAATGCTTTGGAAAAGTTAAAATTAGCATTTTTCATTTTCGTTAAGAAGAAAAATGACATTAATTAGAAAATGGATGGAAAAAATTCTGTGACCTGGATTCGAACCAGGAACCTCGACTGTCATGGTCGACGCCTCCACCAATTGGGCTATCGCAGACACTTGTACAGCCATGCTGTCACTAAATGTCTTGACAACTTTGTTGTCTTTAAGATGGAAAGCCCAATGGGAGGCAGGCACCCTGTTCACAGATCGTGAATTTCTCCTATCCAAACCATCAGATACTTTGATGAACACACAATAAGAAATAAAGAAATTAAACTGGAGGTAACTCCAAACATCAGGTAAATGATGTTAATTAGAAAACGGTTGGAAAAATTCTGCGACCTGGTTCGAACCAGGAATCTCGACTGTCATGGTCGATGCCTCTACCGATTGGGCTAGGTCGATATTCCTGGTTCGAATCCAGGTCACAGAATTTTCCATCCATTTTCTAATTAATATCATTTACCTGATGTTTGGAGTTAGCTCCAGTTTAATTTCTTTATTTCTTAATATGATGTTCAAGAACTGCTTCAATCTAACCTCAGATTAGGTTTCAATCTTCAATCTAAGTATTTGTCTTCATACTTTCTGTGTTCAGAATGTTTTTAAATGATTCTGATATCAACCAAGAAAAACTTCACCATTCACAATTGAATTTGAACATATCATGCTGTATGATACAAGTTAAGCTGTCAGGATTTTCTCAGAGATTTTGATTGCGATAATACTCGTTATTGTTAGGAATCATGAGTTGTATTGAATTTTATGAATTTACAATTCGATTTATACACCTTTTTGCAACTGATATCAGTAGCAAACAAAATCATGGAGATCATTCTGTTTTGTTGAACATGAGATTTTTACTTAATTTTATGGATTTAGGATTGGATTTGGAAATTTTTAAATATTGTGATTATTAATAATTTCATCTTTAATGAAACAGACTTTATCTTTAGCAATTCAATTTGCGGTAGCATCTGTCAAGAAACGGTGAGTTTACATGATAAGCAATGACAGTTTCATTCCTGGGATATGAACCCCTTACTCTTAATCAACTTAATCACTCTTCTCTGAGATTTCCTTATGAGCAAGTGATAACATATAGTGCCATTATTATTAATTGAATTAGTTAATATTTCAAAAGATATTAAATAACTGTCTATGATACTCAGGTCTGAAGATGAAAATTAAACTGTTATGGAATTAATTATTTGAAAACGCTGTAAACGTTATTTTCCACATATAAGAAGGTGATTTATATATAAAGATGAATGAAAGATATGAATAAAAATTTCAATGTATATTATTAAAGATCAAACCAGGAAAATAAATTCCCATGTTATTTGATGGAATTATTTATTTTTTCATATAAACATTTTTGATGGCGTTTTACTCAAGTTATCTACCTCCAGAGAATAAAGTATTGGAAAAAATTATGAACGCATCTGACATTCATAGTAAAGGCTATTAGGAAATATATAATATTATTTGTTTGTTATATTTTTTTAAATGTTGCTTGATATGATGACTGGAAAACAAAGTCAAGCAAAATATACAATACATGTAAACACTCGCTACATAGTCAACTTCGAAATACTGTTTAACTATTAATCCATTAAGCTATGAAAACAAAATCAAACCTGAGGACTATCTTCTAGAGCATCTTCTAAATGTAATTTTTCCACCCCTGTTGTCATTTTGATTTCATTCCAGGATAATAAGAAAATAGTAAAAAGTTCGCATTATTCCTAAAGACACTACTGTATCTATACCGGAGCCTCCCACTCTTCTAAGAAATACATGAGAAAAACATGACCTTGGATTATTTCCGTGGATGTGAATCTATAATAATATTAAAGAATCATTAATAATATATAAATAATTTAGAAACTATGTAAAAATAACGAAAAATTTATCTTCCCTTTCGAATATTTTTTTATTATTTTTTCTTACAAGATAACCGGAGAATCCCTTTGAAAAAACATATTTGTTACAACAGTTCAAATCTTTATTTTCGAGACGAGATAAAATTTTTAATCTTTTCAGTTTTAAAAGAATTATATTTATTTACATATGAGCTGTAATAATTTATTCCCTTTATCTGCCTTAAACGCTATTATATTTTGTAAAATGCTTTTATTTATAATTTTATCGGTGTTAATGAATAATTTTAGCTCAATTAAGATTAAGTCTGAGGGATAAAATACTGGATCATCATCTTTTGTTTTGAAAGTCAATTCTGTCTACAGTTTTATTTTGAGTGAAAAATTATTTAACTATTCAGCAATGCCTTTTGAAAATTTAGAAGAAGAAGGACTGGCAAAAAACCCAAATTTAGAGTTAGCACACTTAAAATTTCTTCTATCATTAGATGAGCATAAAGATGATATTCCCCTACGGAACCATTTACTAGATGCCATAAAAGTAGATAGTAAGTTTTCACTTTTCTTTGCAAAATTGCTTTATCATTCATTCATTTCTAGGGTGAAAGTGTATCATTGTTTACGGCAACGAGCGATTCATTTTCTCTCGCATAAATATAACAGCGATCCATGAATTTTATGTTTTCAATCGGATACTACTCTCCCTGTGAACTCCTTCCTCAAAAAATAAACATATTCAAAATTGCTAATACCGTACATGTAAACATACAAAAATTCCATTACAGTATTTTAATAATTAAACATTTAGTATATGCGCTGTCGAATTCAGGAAAAATTCACGATGCCTCAAATCCACAAAGAACATGATGATACATCGCATTTCATACTCGTAATCCCAATTCTGATTTTCTCAGTTTCCTACTGTTGGCTAAGTTAAGCATGGCATACACAGATATGCGTCGCTGAAACCTATTAAATTAAATTATAAAATTATGATCAATGTTAGTATTATGAAAGGGTACACAGTATAGGAAATCTCATCACAATAAATCTCACGGTTAACTAATCTCGCCACTTATATAATGATGGCATAGCATCCTATCTTACAAAACATAAACGATGTAAACATATGGGGTTTTATATTTGTTTTTCATTTATTTTTTGGATGGGGTGCCACATAAGAGATGACTCTTATGAAAGAGTATAATTGGCAAAATTTCTTGGAGTTCAATATACAGGGTTCTCCCCAGGTCCTTTTGAACGGGCGTGCTGCCCGGCTGATTTTGGCGACCGCCTGGCTGAATACACGAAAAACTACACACCACTGCATAATATTTTATTTGTTTTTAATTTTTGTCTGCCCGGCTATTTTATCTTTCCACCCATCTAATAAAATTTTCTGGAGAGAACACTGAATATATTAAATTCCAAATGTGAATAGAGTATAATGGAGTCCCTTTAATCCTAGTAAATTTAAAGTTCTGATGGAACCCATAAAAATTTGATGAGTATGTGTGCATATGTCATCATAAAGTGATGGCAGGTGGTGAGTAATCCTACTTAGAGTGCCATTGCCTGAGTAGTGAGCCATTGCACATGTTCATTTTTTATTTATTTATCTACCGTATTTATTCGTGTATAATGTGACTCGTGTATAATGCGACTCGTTGTTTTTATGCCCAAAAATAGGGTAAAAATTGTATTCTCGTATATAATGCGACCCAACATTTTACAAAAGACATACTGGTAGTTATAACACAAATCTGAAGTCAACATTTTTTAATAACTGAATAAATATCAATGATACAAAAAAAAAAACAATTTTATACACAATACATATCAAAAACCTTCTAAATCCGAATCGTCGTCAGACTTGCCAAATAATTCCTTCCAGGTTTCTTCATCTAAAGGTTCATCTGTATCCCAGGTAGATCCTTCTTCTTCCTCATGCCAGTTTGTATCAGAAGTGGCATTTTCTTCATCCCATAGCAGGTCATCTTCAGTGCCATCCAGACTGTTACTAATGCCCGTCTTTAAAAAAACTCTGGATACCATTGTTTCTGGCAGTGATTGCCAACTTTCTTTCACCGATTTGGCAACTATAGATAGTTCTGGTTTTTTTAGATTTCCACCTTTCGTCTTCTGAACATTGTCTGAGGACATCCAAGAGATCCAGTGCTTTCTTACTGAATCTTTAAAAGGTTTATTAAGGACTACATCACGTTTACCTTCACGTTTTCACGCTTTTCGATCTTTTCCAAAATGGCGGATATGGAAAACAATGAATATTGTAACAAAATGGCGGATGTGCAGGCATTGACCAAACTTTTTAAATTTTTACTCCCGTATATAATGCACCCCCCCCCATTTTTGACCTGTTTTTTGGTATAAAATTTTTCGCATTATACACGAATAAATATGGTATGTATTTGTATGTGTACAGCTTTTTCTATATATTATAGACACTTATCACAGTATTAATATTAAATTCAAAAATAAAATATATTTGTGATTTTAGTTTTGTTTTTTACTCACTTGTTTGGGTTAATAGATTTTCATATTGTTTGGATTATCAGGACTTCACAATAATGCAAACATTGAAAATGATCTTGGGAAATTTTTAAATAATTTTTTTTCTTAAATTTGAATAATTTCAAAATTGTTTTCATGAATAAAGAATTTTTATCACACATCAGTTTTGTAACACACTAGCCCCTGTTTTACATCCGTAATCCGTTTCGAAACAGCAGACGTAAATCGAAACAGACGTAAAACAAAACCGATTTCCCACAGGATCCCATTATAAACAATTTATTCCGTTCCAGACAGAAAAAAGTGACCCCCAAATTATTCCTACAGTAAAAAAAAAAAAAGGCAGAAAACATGCACTCACCAATGTACACTATTATTAATACATTACTGTACAACAAAAGTTATAACCAGTGCAAAAAAATTTGTTTGCTACCTTTAAAAAAAATCGTGAGTGAAGTGATTAACCGAAAAAACGACCTAAGTTCACACAATTTTTTTTAAACTGCCTGAAACAAATAAGAAAACATTTTGAATTAAAAGAAAACAACTACAACACTTGAAGAAAATGAAACAACACAAAAACACTGAAAGCATACTGTATAGTAACTTTAATTTAACAGAAAGATTAAAAACACCCAACCAAAAAGCACCCCAAACACTATTTCTGCCTTTCTTTTTTTTATATACCGGTATATATAACTGTTTTTAATGTTTTACAGGAAAACTCATATTGCGCATTAGCGCCCTCGAATTTTTGCACGCAGTAGAACAGCAAGTGCGGATATAAAACGATTCCACAGACGTAAAACAGGGGTTTTTCAGACGTCTGCTGGTGGACATAAATCAAAATGGATGTAAAATGTAGATTGATATTACATGGACAACTTTATCATCGAAATATACAGGGTGGTCATAAATTATTAAGCACATTTTGACAGTGAATATTTTATTAACCAAGAAATGTACACAATTCTTGTGAACATCATTGAAAAGTACAACTCAAACAGTTTTTTCCCGTAATATTCCGAAGTTACAGCACTTCCACGTGTGCTCCTGCAGTGACTCGCAGAATATCCATTCGATATTCGATTTCACGCCATGTATTCCGCAGCATTTCAGGTGTCATTGTTGCAATGACGGCCACAATCCTTTCCTTCAATTCATCAAGATCACGCACTTTGCTGGAGTACATGCGGTCCTTTACATATCCCCACAAGAAAAAATCGAGTGGTGTGATGTCAGGAGATCGCGGAGGCCATGAAATCGGCCCCCCGCGGCCAATCCAACGACCAGGAAATTGTTCATCCAGGTATCGCCGCACAATCGTTCCCCAGTGTGGCGGTGCACCATCCTGTTGAAAAATAACATCTGGTTGTCGTTGTTCAAGCTGCGGTATAGCATAACATTGCAGCATGTCAAGGTACGTGATGCTATTCACCGACTGCTCTGTGAAGAAGAATGGTCCAATCACTTCATTGACAGTCAACGCGCACCACACATTGACCTTTGGACTGTCTCTAACATGTTCACGGACTTCATGAGGGTTCTCTGATCCCCAAATGCGACAGTTGTGTCTGTTCACACGCCCGGAAACATGAAATGTTGACTCATCTGAGAAAGCCACTTTATCCAAGAACGTGTTGTCCACATCAATTTTGTGCAGAATGAGCTCCGCGAATGCAAACCGTTGCGGTTTATCGTCGGGCTTTAGTTCCTGAACAATCTGAACTTTGTAGGCATACAATTTCAAACGCTTATGCATCACTTTCATCACCGTAGATCGTGGGACTCGCAATTCCAAGCTGGCGCGCCGAGTTGACTTCGTAGGGCTCCGTTGGAATGCATCTCGCACCTTCTCAATGACTTCCTCACTGACGGTAGGCCTACCAGCACCTTTCTTGTGGGCTACGCTTCCAGTGTCCTTAAACTGCTGATACCACCGCTTTATGGAATCCTTTCCAGGAGCAGGTTGTCCAAATTCCAAGCGGAATTGCCGTTTAACTGCTATCACGGATTTCTGCTCATGAAACCAAAGAACGCACATTGCTTTCTGCTGCACGGTCGCCATTTTCGCGTTTTGTGTTCCTACGCCAAACAGTGCTGCCGCCTGGTGGTGATAGTGACACCTGACAAACTGTTTGAGTTGTACTTTTCAATGATGTTCACAAGAAGTGTGTACATTTCTTGGTTAATAAAATATTCACTGTCAAAATGTGCTTAATAATTTATGACCACCCTGTATATATGTGTATATGATCACAATGTGCCCTCAAGGTGTTGTGATGTCATAGAATGCGCTATCGTGCTATTGGTCAGCATTTCATTGATAGAGCCATGGCCGCCACCGAAGAAATAAAAGAGTTACACCCGTTCATTAAATTAAAATTACTATAATTATTTACATATTTCATTAATAAATTTATAAAAGTTTCATTAAATATTTAAAAATAATTTAGAAGGTTATATAAATGATAAAATTGCTCTCTAAATTACTATTTAAGATGCTAAAACGAAGTAGTTCGATCTTTTCTTAGACCCAAGAAGTTTGCGGCCTAAGTGAATTGCGGCCTTTAAATGGTTATTTTTTCGCTCCACTGTCAAATTTGCGGATACGGCCTAAAGTGAATGCGACCAATATTCGAAAAAATACGGTATATTGAATAGTAAAAATGTCACTCTGTGAGGAACTGCTGCGCAACAAGCAGTGTTTGGCTTAGTTTGATATTTTGATAATATTTATGCCAGCTGAGAAGAATAAGCAAAATTTAGATGACATGCACCAACAGATAGAAGAAAAATAAAACATGAAGACCAAATACGTGGGCAGTGAATCTTCAACAATATCAAGTTTGCATTTGATTGCATCCACTTGACTTCTTGTGGAGAGCTTTGGAGACTGAGTAAATTCCATGAAAGGTCATCCAACTTATCCAAAGTATGTGCAGCAGCCAAATGTGAATTCATAATGAACTGTCAGAGGCATTCGTTATTAAGACTGGAATCCCCTGGGAGACATGACCTCTCCGCTGCTTATCAACACGCAACAACTGCCAGCTAAGGTCTAAAGAGGAAGAAAGCAGATAGTTTTTAATATTTATTTAATAATGGTTTTATAAAAGAAAATAGGGTTGCTAGAAACTTGAAGATTTGCTTACATATGTGAGATCTGCTTCAAGCTTATTGAATATGGCTGCTTATATAATGCAAGGATCAAAGAAGTTTTTATGTCCTTTTATTATTATTATTATTATTATTATTATTATTATTATTATTTATTTATTTATTTACTTTTATTTTTCAATTTTAAAAATGTAAGTCTCATTATTAAACATAAATAAACAAGTAAATGTTTTATAAATTGTAGTTCTTAATTTATTACCTATAATTTCTTCTCAAATTTATAAATTTTTTTTTTTTTTTTTTTAAGACATGGCACCTCTTTATGAAGAAGTTTGCAAAAGCTTAAATTGGCCTGTTGACCAAAACCTTTTAAAAAAAATGAAAGATGCAAATAACGAAGAATTGAAGAAACTAGATGATGCAATTGAAGATGCTGAAAAAAATTTGAGTGAAATGGAAGTGCGAGATGCCAATCTAGCAAAAGCAGAATATTTATCAAAAATTGGAGATAAGGTAATTTTCTATTTGATTTTAATTAACTCTCAGAAGAGATTAGCAAAGAAATGCTAAAAATATTGCATTCTCGAAAATATATTACTTTTTTAAAGTAAAGATTTATATAAGGCATGTTCAAATGAAAGTGATTAGGGCTGTAGTGCGTGAGCATGTGAGTGTGCAAACACGAGGCAAACTGGTGATTGTTGACGTATCGTCTGCTTGTTCTGAGAAGCACTGCTGTGGGAAGTTACGTTAGCCTTATGCTCGTATTTCGTTTGTATTACAATGGACCCTCCTATGAAATTTCCATTCAAAACTGATCAACAAGCGGTGATAATGTTTCTGACAGCTGAGGACATCCCACCAGATGACATTCATGCTCGGATGTTGAATGTTTATGGAGAAGCATGTATCTCGAAAGCAACCGTGGTGCGTTGGGCCAAAATGTTCCATGATGGTCTTGTGGAAACTGCTGATAAACCAAGTCTGGGCTAAGCAAACGTGGTCATCACTGATCAATTGAAGACAGACATGGATAAGTTAATTTGTGAGGACAGGCAGATCAGCATACGGTCACTTTCGAAGGATCACAACGTCAGTATTGGTTCCGCATATGCTGTAGTGAAAAGCCTTTGATATGGCAAGGTCTGCTGTCAGTGGGTATCCCGAATGCTCACGGAAGAGCACAAAGGGTTGCATTTTGGCTGCTGTTTGGATCATTTGGAACATTACAGTCGTGAGGGGGAAACGTTTTTGAAGAAGATTATCGCGGTATGAGGCCTGATGCCATTATTAGGAACCCTCCGGGAAGGTATCCACAGTGCACTGGAAGCATCCATCGTCAGCACGGCCCAAAAAATTCAAGTCGCAAAGTTCGGCTGGGAAGGTTATACTTACGTGTTCTTTGATTCCGATGGTCCTCTGCTTTTGGAGTTTATGGAACCCAAAACCCGTATTAATGCTATCGCATACACCAAGACACTGCAGAACTTGTGTCAAGCTGTGAAAAACAAGCGTCCTGATAAGCTCAGTGATCGGGTGATCCTCCTCCAGGACAATGCTAGGCCACATGTTGTGAGACTGGTGCAGGAAGCAATAATCAAAATGCTGTGGTAAGTTCTGCCACACCCTCCTTATACCCCGGACCTCTCACCATGTGATTTTCATGTGTTTGGTCCTTTAAAGAAGGCAATGATGAGGAGGTTAAGGACGCTGTTCGGGCATGGTTCAGAGAGCAGCAGAAAACAGATGTTTTTGCGGACGGTATTAGCCGATTGATGCCCAGTGGGAGTCCTGTATTGCAGATGGAGATTTTTTTTTAGGACTGCGCGTCTATAATAGTGACTATAAGATGATGTTCTTTCATATAAACAAAGGTAAATATTAATACTTTCATTTAATCTGTCTCAGTGCCCTTTGAATTACTTTCATTTGAACATGCATTATATTTATCTAGAAGCATTTGCATATTTGAATATACAGTATTTCTAGATTTAAATCTACAGTAGACTCGTGATTATCTGAATTATTGAGACCAAGTTTATCTTGGATAAGAGAAAATTCAGATATAGTTTACAAAACTTGACGATAACTAGCTGCATTAATGTAAAGAGAGTATTCATTTAATATGTTCATTACAAAAATGTATTTACATACGTAATTATAGTTGTAAGAAAAACAAAAGATTAAAATTAATTTTTTGCTACAAAGGTCTTATCATTTTTTTAGAATTATCGCATTGGCTTGTTTAACTCGGACCCTCGGATGACCGGGGCTTGGTTAACCGTGAATCTACTGTACTTGAAATTTTTTATGTAAATACAATAAATATACTAATTGATATTTAATAGAACATTATTTTCAAAAGAAAAAAATTTCGTTATATGGGCTTGCCGTTATAAATTTGACACTGTGTAGAGTCCTGTTATACAGAGGGAGCACTGTATTAAAATAATAAACTTTAGACAGTTTCTGTGTTTTCTATTATAACATTGAAAATTATGCAATATTATAATAATAAAAACAATCATTAAGTTTATGTGTAAAGATTTGATTTGCTTTTTTTGGACAAATTGCAAAAAAATCGTCTTAACTTAAAGATAACCCAGAGACTGTAAACAATAAAATGAGTTGAACTTCAAGCATAATTTTATTTTAAGTAAAAGTTAATCCAATTTGTAATTTTGATTAGGATGCAGCTTTATCTGCTTTAAGAAAGACATATGACAAAACCGTATCATTAGGACATCGCCTTGACATCATATTTCATATCATACGAATTGGATTTTTTTATATGGATCATGACTTAATTGTTAAAAATATTGATCGAGCAAAGAGGTAAGTGTTTAAAGAGATTGGATTTTATTCTTTAATGCATTTTTTCTGATATAAAAATTCATCTTGTGCATTTATAATATAAAACTTAGTAAAGAGAAAGTTCGTATTTTCAGGTAAAATTGAAATGCAAAAGATTTATACTCTAAATCAGTGATTCCCAAAGTGGGGGTCGCGGGCCCCTTTGGGGGCCACGACTGGTTCACCAGGGGCCGCAACAGCCAACCATAGTTGAGTTTTCCGATGTGTTATTTTTAATTAAGGGGCTGTGGAAAATTTTCTCGGGCATCAGGGGGGCCCCGGGTTAAAAAGTTTGGGAACTGCTGCTCTAGATAATTGTATTCAATTTTATTTGACTGTTTTTGCTCAATAACCCTTGTCATCAAAGGGGTAAATTAAAAATTCCCTTCTCCCAGAACTTAGTTTTCTGGTAGCAAATATTGATGCAAAATACGCACTGTATTTTATAATATCAACCCAATAATATCCATGTTAATTCTTTTCAGCTGAAATATTAGTTAAGGTTTTTGGATATTAAAATTTATCTTATATAATTGACATGGTTCTTGTAGGCTCTTTTATTAATGCTAGTTTGTCTTAAAAATGTGTTCATGTTCTTATGTATGGTTTTTTGTTTATTTTTTAGTCTGATAGAAGAAGGTGGTGATTGGGATCGCCGAAATAGGTTGAAAGTTTATCAAGGAGTTTATTGTTTGGCAGTGCGTGATTTTAAAAATGCAGCCAATTATTTCTTAGATACAGTTTCTACGTTTACTTCTTATGAACTGATGGAATACAGAACGTTTGTTACATACACAGTGTTTGTCAGCATGATTGCTTTACCGAGAACCGATCTGCGAACCAAAGTAAAAAAATTTGATATTAATGTTCAAAACATCTCTTAATGTCTGGTGTTTATTTGTTTGTTTGTTTTTATTTATTTAATTATTTTTATTTCAAAGCAATTTATATACCGTATTGGCTCGAATATAAGCCGACCTTTTTATCCCAAAAAATGAATTCGAAAACCAAGCCTCAGCTTAGATTCGAGACCGACTCAAATACCTCATGCACATTCCTAAATCATGCTTCACTTAAGGGATGCGATATTTTATTATTGTGAGAGATGCACATGAATACACTTTTGGGACTATGTTGTATTAAGGACGTGCAAAAAATGATATTATCGGTAAATGATTAGAAATTGTCGAAATCTCAATGATTGAAATAATCTTGCAGGGTATCCTAAATCTTTTCTAAACTGAATAAAAGCATGGATGAGGTTAATCTCATCGATAAATGTTGAGAGTTGTTCCATAACTTTCCGGGAGAAACTGTTAACCCTCCCCCCTTCCTCCATCCCTGTTGCGGTGTTGCGTTCTCTTCTTGTTACATTTACCTTTATTTTAGATAATTATAAAAACGATATGGCGCATGATTAAGACCAAATACAGTTTATTTATTAAGAAAATCACAATGGAAAAAAAATAAATGTCACGAAAGCCGGTGTAGCGAACATTGGTGACAGGCAGCCGTGATTCTCATCGGAACTTCTCGGCCGGTCATCGCTAACGTTCACCGACACCAGCTTTCATAACTTTTCTGCGGAAATTCCACTTGTTTCATATCCATTCTTCCTGTAACTATATGTATGAAGAAAGGAAATTACATAGACTCTGATCTATGTGGTATTCACCGAAGTCCAAAGTACATCTTCATTTTGAGGTCAGTGGAGAGCTCAAGTTCGACATCCATTTAGGCCCCACAGATTTTCACTTGGGGAGAGGTCTAGAGATTGTACTGGCCAAAGAATATTTTTGCAAAGCATGCTTTTTGATATTTGCAAAATATGGTCATATACAGAATGACATTTGATATATCCAGAATTATAGGGTAATGCAAGGCCTGTAGAACCTGAGCAACATACCTTTATGTTGTCAAAATAAAAATTATATGTATTAGTCACCAGCTGATAACACTCCAAATCATGAAACCACATAGAGAAATTATACAGCGATCAAAAAAGAATCAACAGCGATCAAAAAAGAATCAACTTGACTACCATGTCGCTTCCAGACTCACATTCACAGGGAGACTCCATGTACTCTGACTCACCGAATTTGCTACTAAAAATTCTATGATAGCTTTCACCCAAGTAAATACCCATGCAAAGCCATTCAATGCACTTATTAAAATTTTCCAAGGAAAAAATTCATATAGTTTATCACCAATTTATATAAATATCTGAATTGTAGAGTAGGAATCTAATATAAACTGAATACATGTACGTTGGTGATAAATTAAATGGATTTTTTTTCTCGGAAAATTTGGAGAAATGCATTGAATGGCTTTGCCTGGGTGGTTAATTGGGTGAAATCTACTCGTAGAAGATTTTTTTCAAATTCAGTGAGTCAGAGTATATGGAGTCTCCTTGTCAGTAATTGCCGAGTTGCTAATTGATGGTTTTTTAATATGTTACGGTTCCCCATCGTTTGAATTTTGCACAAGACTCTCCCATTTAAACCAGAGCCATATTCATTGGGCAAATATCAATGATTTCACTTTCTATCATCTACCATGTGAAATGCAACTGTGATTATGAGACTTAAGAGATTTTTTTTAAATAAATAAATGAATATGCTTGGACTATGACATTTTATTTATAAATTTAAAAATGTAGTCTAAAATTTCTCATTAACCCTGTTTTGGGCTTTGGCCTGTTGGGGGATTATTATTTATTATTAACTTATTTTTCAGGTTGTTAAAGGATCTGAAATTCTTGAAGTTCTCCATAATGCTCCAGATATCAGGGGATACCTCTTTTCTCTTTACAATTGCCAGTATGCAGAATTTTTCAAAAAATTAGGTAAGAATTAACATTTCAGGACGTAAAACTATTATTTTTACTCTTTAAAATGGTAATATCAAATACAGTATAAGTTCAGTATTGAAGCATTAACAGCTACATTTTAACAAAAATCTTGTATAAAACATATAAAAATTTAAAGAAAAATACATTAAAAATGTAATCTACATAATGGACAGTTTATTATACCGTATATATACACTTGTATAAGCCCATTTGTATACAAGCTGACTTCTGATTTTTTACCTCAAATAGTGAGAAAACTGCATGACTCAAGCATAAGCTGAAGCAAAAAAAAAAAAAATTTTTTAAAAATTTTGAAAAAATTTTTTTTTTTTTTATACAAGACAACTATTACAAGCAGTTTCTGTAGCATCATACAAGGCAAAAATCAAATGGTAACAAATTTATGGTATTGGAAAACCAGCAAATGGAGCTTCTTTTTCATCTGACTCCAAATAGCTGATGAAAATTGTCATGGACTTCATTATCAGTCTCGTTTTCGTCGGCCTCACTTTCATCAAACGAATCATCATTGTGCTGTGCTGTGTGGTGAACAGATTACTGAATTCCATTCAATCAACATTCGAACAGCGGATTGTACTTGGCATTTGTTAACTTAGTAAATGAAATGTAATCGCAGTAACTTTTTACACGATAAGCTATCGCCATCTGGTTTTCAGAAATTTATTTATGCATTAGCTTTTGACAACTGAAAAGTATATGGAAAATTGAGAAAAAAGATGTGAAATAATGCACTGATTACTGTACTGTATATTGTTTGTGCTGTACAATGTACTGTAAATATTATATGCTGGTTTCTTTTGAAGTTCTGTTTGAAGTTTTGCTTGGATAAATTAAAACACTGCACTGTTCAAAATGGCAAATAATTTCTCCCCTTTGAAAAAAAAAAAAAAATCAATTGTTTTTAAAAATTGAAATATAATGGACTGATATATAAATATTGCCCAGCCAATTTATTTTCTGGTGTGTTCTTGGAACCATCCCATATAACGTGAGCTTTGTGTGCTAGTGCTTTATTAAGTACCAAAAGGTGCTTTATGCTATCAATGTGGGGAAACGTGTCTGTCTGTCTGTAACTCAAACTCCTCCGAGGCTATGAAAGATTTTCAAAATCTGTTTTCATCAGTCGATGAATATGGTTCATGGCACAAACCAGTTACAAATATTATCTAAATCGGTTCATTGGCACGTGCACAAATGGTACCTCTATTTTCCTGCCTAGCAATTTTCAATGGGAAGATATATTGAGTAATATATCAAACAAATCGTAATGACGAGATAGATGCGGATATTCATTATTATTTTCGTCAGTCGATGAATATGGTACATGGCATGAACAAATCACAAATATTATCTAAATCGGTTTAATAGCATGTGCACAAATGGTACCTTCACGACCCCACCTAGCAATTTTCACTGGAGAGATATATTAAGTAATATGTCAAAGAAATCGTAATGACGAGATACAAGCGAATATAAATTACTATTTCGGCCAATTGATAAATATGGTTCAGGAAATGAACCATTTTGAAAATGGTTGTATTTGAAACATTGGCACGTGCTCTAATGATACCCTTATGACACCCTCAAAAATTTTCAATGATAAGATATGGCATGTAATATATTAAACAAATTGGGATGATGTATCATAAATGAATATAACGTAAAATTAATGATAGTCCAAATTGGTTTCAAGGAACCTGGTTTAGTGGAACCATGATGGTTCATTGGAACTTTCAATGCTAAAATATGGCATGTAATATATCAAACGACTTAGAATGATGTGTCATGAATAAATATGACGTAAAATTAATGATAGTCCAAATTGGTTTCAAGGAACTTGGTTTAGTGGAACCATTATGGTTCATTGGAACTTTCCATGCTAAAATATAGCATGTAATATATCAACGACTTGGAATGATATGGCATGAATAAACATAACGTAAAATTAATGGTAGTCGAAATTGGTTTCAAGGAACCTGGTTTAGTGGAACCATTATGGTTCATTGGAATTTCAATGCTAAAATATGGCATGTAATATATCAAACGACTTGGAATGAAATGTCATGAATGAATATAACGTAAAATTAATGATAGTCAACATTGTTTCAAAGGTACATGGTGTAATGGTATCTTTATGGCCCATTAGAACCTTACAATGTCAACATAGGGCTGTTTAAAAATATAGTTCCGTGAATGGTTTAGTTTAACCTTTCGGTACTTGGTTATGTCATTCCTTAATGGTTTATTCTGTTAGAGGTAGAGGCCTGCCCCAAGATAACTTAGACCATGAACAGAGTTAATGATGGTTATACACTCACTCACCAAAAGTCAAGGCACACCTGTCTAAAAATGTGTTGGGCCCCCTCTGGCCCGGATAATGGTGGTGACCCGTCGTGGAAGAGAGTCTACCAATCCCTGGAACACATCCACAGGCACTGCAAGCCATGCCGCCTCCACTGCACTTCATAACGATGCTGCATTCACCAGTTATGTTGGTGACGACCTGATTGTTCGTTCGATGACGTCTCACAAATGTTCAATGGGATTGCAATCTGGGGAACGTGGAGGCCAAATCATTGTCGTGAAGTCGGTAGCATGTGCCTCCACCCACTGCCGTGTCACAAGGGCCATGTGCGGAGGCACATTATCATGCTGGAAGATGCCCTCGCCCACGGGATAAAAACCATTCATGAAGGGGTGCAGGTGGTCCCCAAGCAGATTGACGTGGAAGTAGCACGCAGAGTGGATGTCAGATGCGCCAATGGACCCATCGCATGTCACGAGAAAACACCCCAGACCAGTATGGAGCCTCTACTTGCCTGAGTGATCCCCACCTGCCAAGCGGGGTCCATGGCTTTGTGGGGCCTGCTCCAGACACGGACACGACCATGGGCCTGATATAGCTGAAACCATGACTCGTCGGACCAGACAACCTTTCGCTAGTGAAGGTCCAATGTCATTGTTGGTTAGCCCAGGCTAGGCGTTGCCGACGTGACCTCCTCTCCCAAAGCTTGCAGCTGCCAAGGTTCACCGAATTGTCTTCACGGACACAGTTGTGGGACGTCCCTGGTTGTACCGCATGGTGATTTGGCCCGCTGTCGCCCTACGGTCAGCAGTTGTAAGCCGGATGACCCGGCAAACACCTCTGGCATCAATGAGGCGTGGGTGGCCCGTCTGCTCTCCAACATGGGTTGTAACCTCTCATTGGGGGTACTCTCGATAAACCTTTGCCTCGATAACCTGACATTGAGGCACCCATCCGTCTGGTACCAACAATTATTCCCCATTGGATAGCTCTTGGCGTGCTGCCATTTCTGCAGCCAGTTTTGCTTACAATGATTGTGTGATATTAAGGAGTCCTGTGCACCATCATTCCTAGAATGGAAGCAGCGGGATCTGTCTCATTATGGACAGGGAACCTGATTAGAGGGGTGTGCCATGATCTTTGGTGAGTGAGTGTATGTGCTATAGTATTCACATATGTATTTCAGAGTATCAAAGGATTTCTCACATCATAGCACCGTTCTACCATCTTGCACAATTGTATTCCATCCAAGAAAGGGCCCATGGATCCATGCTTTTCTCCAAGAAACATTTTTAGCTGGTGCTTGAAAATGCCTATTATAATACATGAATGGTACTTCTTATTACCATGAAAAGAAAAAAGAAATTAATGGATATATGGAACAATTTAATCATAAGGTTTAGCTTCTGAAATTTTTATTTAATCATAGGTTTTATATCGATTTAGTTGTGATTGATAAAAATATTTTAGATATTACCCTTTAATAAATTTTTAAAAACATTATTTTTGTTATTAATTTCTAATGTGTTTATTTATTTATTTATTTATTTATTTAGCATATGTGGAGCAGGTACTGAAAAAAGATCGATTGTTTGCTCCACACTACCGATACTATGTACGAGAGATGAGAATCTTGGCATATACACAATTACTGGAATCGTATCGTAGTCTTACTTTACGATACATGGCTGATGCTTTTGGAGTGACTGTTGGCTTTATTGACCAGTGAGTACATAATTTATCATTTACTTCTGTATTATACATGTACAATTATCAAAGTAAAATGATTTAATACTTACCCATGGGAAGAGCTATGTTATTTTTTTTATTAGCATTATTTTAAGAGCTAGCTCAGATAACTATCAGATTATAATCGGGGTTCTACTGTACCATGATATGATCGAAGATATTTACAGTAAGCTCGGCTTACACATCTAGAAAAGTTTTTTATGCAAAATTACTTTTGCATCGAAGCATTTTAATAATAAAGATTGTTTTTATCTGAAAGCAGATAAAAGTAATATTACTGTCATTTTTAAGAAATTCAACTTCTTTACAAATATTGATGTTATAGTAAAAGAAGGCCCATTCATTATAAATTAATAAAGGTCCATAGATTAAGTTATCAGTGCCTGCCATTGTGCTGAATCTAATAGCAAATTTTATGGCATTCATTTGAAAAGTTTCCATTTTATAGCAAAAGGGTATTTAATGCCTATTCTTGACTTAACATGTCGAGAATAAACAATTTGATTGTTGTGGAGCGAAGACTATCCATAAAATTCGAAGCTCAGTGATTGTTGGAAATTCCTTAATTTTCAAATTTTATCAATGAAGGCAAAGAGATGGAGAGTCGGTCTTAGAGACATTCTTATTCTACTTTTTGATTCTCTATCCGAATCTGAAGTCAAAATTAAAAAAAAAAAAAAAAAATGGCAGCAGAACAACCGACTTCGCAAATCCAGTAACGATGTTGTTTTTTTTAATATTTCAACGATTTGAATAAACAATTTCATTTTGCGGAGTAAAGACTATCCATAAGATTCGAAGGTCAGTGATTGTTGATTAACATCGTTCTGGCAATGCAGTAATACGCATTCTCAATTTGTTTATGATTGGAAACATTTTTGCTGTATGCCAATATGAACATGTTAAAATATCATTATAATCTGTTCATTATTAAAACCATTATCAGTTGTCAAAGTGAGGAAGTTGTTTTTGGGCTGCCCTGTTATGATATCCATGTGAGTCTTACATTATGTCTAATAAATACATGCATAAATGTACGTATCTTCATATCATATTTTATGCCATTCAACTGAAAAAGACCTTATATCTAACCAAAAGAATTTTAAAAAATTATTTTATTTGTAGATGCAATTATAAAAATATACCCTTCCTTTTGAATTACAATTCTTTCTTGCTTTCCTTTTATGTTTTATGTTTTATTCTAAAAGTTACAATTTTCTTTAAAGGGAACTGGCAAGATTTATAGCAGCTGGAAGATTACACTGTAAAATTGACAAAGTTGGAGGTGTGGTAGAGACAACTAGGCCAGATAGTAAAAACTTTCAGTATCAAGTAAATACCTCCTTTTGTAACTTTTCATGTGTTTTTACTGATACCAATGAGAGATGGGCCTGGGCATTCAAAAATCACCTGACCAACAATCCAACCCTCATTGTTCTCAAGTAACTAAAAACCCTGATTATTAAAATCCAAGATGGAGACACTGAAGGTACCGTACATTGTTGCTCAGATTCTAATGGTCAGATGACTTTTGAGAGTCCTGTCCTTTCTCTTGTTGGCCTCAGTTTTTACCGAATGTCATTATACCTTTTATGTTCTCTCTTGTGGTTATTCCTATGATTTTTTTTTACATTTCCATCATTATACAGGGTGTGGTAGAAATATCTCCCAATTTTAAAATTTGATTAACAAAGCAATGATAGAAGATATTGAAATTTTTTTTTACAGTTTGAAAAAATAATGTTTACAGTTCATGTCACATACATTATCATTTAGTTTTGAAAACAATATCATCCAAATGCCGACTTTCATTTACTGAAACCTCTCCCTAAAATTCTGCATTACCCGGTCATTTCCGGAGCTATTGCTGCATTTTTTTGGCAGAAGGCAGCTTTCTGTGATTCTACTGTTCCCAACTTTCGTTTGTACACTTGAGCCTTCAGGTACCTCTGGTGAAAGAAATCACAAGATGCGAAATCGGGGGAGCTTGCTGGCCTTTGAATATCACCTCTCAAGGAGATCAAGTGCTATTGGACAATATTGTTTTCAAAACTAAATGATAGTGTATGTGACATAAATGGTAAACTCTGTTCTTCCAAACTGTGAAATAAAATTTCAGTATCTTCTATCATTGCTTTGTTATTTAAATTTGAAAATAGGGAGATATTTTTGATCCACCCTGTATTTTACGAACCTACATTAAGAAACATTTTGTTTGTAGTTCTAAAATAGTTCACCAGACCTTGGCAATTTGAAAGCACTTTAAAATTATGGATGGTTTCATTTTACTTTACAAAAATGTAATATTATTACAAAAGCAGAGCTGCCAACTCTCCCGATAATGGCGGGAGACTCACAATACATCTACCATTTCCCGCCTCCCAATACGAAAATGTCAATTATTAATAAATATCCCGAAAGTTAATTGAAGTTGTAAAATTAAAAATTCGATTTTAAGATTCTCTTTTAGAACTTTAAAGTTTAGTTGAAAAATATCCGCCATTTATCTTTGCCGTGATTAGCTATATTGAAATTACGTCACAAGAGCGCTACTATCTTTTCTGGATCGTCACAAGGGCGCTACCGTCTTTACTGGATTGTCTTTTCATTGAACACGAAGATTTATTTCTACACTACGATGCAAATAAAAAAAAATACACAATCAATAATATGAGTTATATCATTACTGTTAAAATTCTTCTATTAATAAAATTAGAATTTAATGAGGTTGTCTCCCAGTTTATTTATACTGATGTTAAATAAATACTATATAATAAAAATATAGGTTAAATTTATTTAAGCATTTTAATTCACTACAGATTTAATTAATATTATTCTTCTGTAATAATAATTCTATGTAGATAATTTGATACTATGCAAATTTTAATATCAAGTGTGATTTGCATAACTCCTTTTGGAAAATCGAATCTCCCGCCAGTGACTTTCTTTAGGTTGGCAGCTCTGCAAAAGCCATACATGAAGATATGCTAGGCTTCCTTAATTGTTGAATGTCAACAACAGTCCAGGCCGAACAAAAATCTTTTAGAGATGATTTGATGGAGACCTACAATTCAAGTTAACAGATGTGCCTATAGCAGATTTGGCCACCAATCCCCCAAGAGATGATGATGACGACACCGGTGAAATTACCCCAAAAAATGACACATTCTGATGGTTTGAAGGAGGCAGCAATTGCATACATTGAGCAGCAAGAGAAGTTCACAGCTGGTGCACCCTTACTGTAAAGAAGAGATGCAAGACATTGATCCAAAAATTGATAAAAGACTTTTGTAGTAAACTTAATTTAAAATGTTTCGTTTATCTTACTAGTGTAATTACGTACATAAGTATTAGTTTGTAATGTATGTTATCGTCAAGTTCTGTTAATCCATTATCAGCTTTCCGTATTATCAGAGTTTTTTCGTATCCAAGGTAGTCTGTGTCAATTAATTTGGATAATCGCAAATCTAGTCTTATGTTCTTATTTGTTTGAACTAACATCTGCCAAATGAATGAGTTCATTTAAAATTAAAAAATTAATTTGTTGTGAACTTTTAAAATTTAATTTATAGTAAATAGCTTGAATTGATGATTCAGCCTTTTTAATTTTTTTTGTTTTTTGTTTTTTTTTTTGCAGGCAACTATTAAACAAGGTGACATTCTTCTGAATAGAATTCAGAAATTAAGCCGTGTAATCAACATTTGAATTATTTACTGAGATATTATTATGAATGTAATTTTTTAATAAATGAATATCAATAAATGTTTTTGAATATTTACATGTATATATATATAATTGTACTTCAATCAATAAATCTTTGAAGTTTTTTTTTAATATTTATTTCATTTCTTAACCTAGAATGGCAGAAAAGGGAGTGATGATAGTTTGGCTTTTAATGTAAGATATTCTAATATTGTGATGTGAAAAAGTAGTCACATTCTCTCTCTTTAGTTGTTCCAGTGTAATTCCATGTTAGTGAACTTAAAATAATCTGGCTTGCTTCTGCTTAAATTCTGCTTAAGCAGAATGCTTTATATTATGCAGAAACTTTAGGCATGAGATAGTATTCGAATTTTTACTGGTGATAAGACCACAAAAACCAGCTATTCGAGGAAATAAAAATTGCAATGTGAACAAATCTGCTCTGTCATTTTCATTAAATATATCATTCCAATAATAGCATTTAGTTTCATGTAATATTGTTTCGTAATGCATGAGATTTTCTAGGAATCTTTCTACCATGTTAAATGAGGGATATCGTAATTCCAGTCACTGCTATATGAATGTTTTTGTGTTGTTTACCACCAGATCCAGCATATTTATTTGCAATGAGATAGTGCTTCTGAAATGGGCTGTACTTCAATTTGTTGCACAAATGCTTAATTGAAATTGTAGAAAAGTTCATATTTTTCCAACCAGACAATTAATTCTTATATTAGCATAGGATGTATGGTCTTTCTGAAGAGGGCACTTCCATTGAGGAAATACCTTTAGCACAAAGAAATGCAACTGGTTTGCCATGATATTGAAACAGGTTTTACCTGACAAAGTAGAATCTCTAAAGATGACTGACTTCAAAGAAGCTACCATATATATAATGCAGGGTGAATTATTAATCGAGAAGGAGTGTTCAGTAAGAATTTAAATGAAAGTAAAGTATCACAGAGATTTACTTGAAATGTTGGCTTTTATTTCTACTGTCACTGTGTTCATATTTCCAAATGTTTTGATTCATATAGAAAGTTGGTGCAGTTCAGTATATTAAATAGTTTATACAAGATACAGTATATTAATTTGCTGGGGGTTCCCCCCCCTCCCCCCCTCAATTTCCCGTCCACTTTTCCATCACCAAAAGCAAATGTGAAATCTCGAAAACTAATGAAATTCAGCCTGACTTAATGTTTAATATACTGGTACATTACAAGATGCAGTACATTAATTCACTTTTTTTTGAATAATTACCGTATTTACTCGATTCTAAGGTGCACTTTTTTGCTGATATAAGTACATATTGCTCTAAAACATGTTGATTTTGATTTTTGAATAAAGTTATAAAGTTGATTTTGGTGCGCCTAAGATTCGAGGAATAATTTTTTTTTTCAAAAATGGTCTCAAAAATCAGCATGCGCCTTACATTCGAAGGTGCCTGAGAATCGAGTAAATACGGTATATGGTGTTCATTTGTTTTGTTTACAATGCACTGGGTACATATAATTCACGGTTGCATATTATAAATTTTTTGTTTATTCAAAATTCAATAAAAAATTAGATGCGCAGAAAGACTGGATATAAATTTGACTGACAACTTTAGCAATTATTAATTATGCTTCCAGCCAGCAAACTGAGATGACCAAAACGATGTTTAGTGAAGATGATACTTCAGGTGATGATATTGTCATACACGGATGCGCATTATTCCCATTTTCCTAAAAACCCGCCTGGACCGTTTTTAAGACACAAGAGAACATGTCTAGTTAAAAGAAGATTTTTTGTAACCCAAAAATTAGAAAAAACATGAAAAATAAATAAATTAAAAAATAATAGAAAATCAGATCTAAAGTGTTTTTAGTCTAGCTGGTGGTGGATCTAGAAATTGGTCAAGGGGGGCTAATCAAGTGGTTTGGCTAATATAAGTTATTTCAGATACCCCCCCCCCCCTCCCCAGGGAAGTGATGGTCATGGGGTCCTGAAGTTTGTAAATGTAAATTTGTAAAATTATTGCAGTATAAAAATCTTTACAATTTATTTAACTGGTATAAGTTTAGGACCAATGAGTCTAGTCAAAGGGGGGTGGGGGTGGCGGCTATAACCCCTGTAGCCACCTCCTTAGTCTGCCACTGAGTCTAGTCAAAGCAGGGATGGATGAAAGTTAAATCTTTCATCCATCCCTGGTCAAAGTTAAATATTTGGTCCAGTCATTCATATTATTTATTCACTCCCTTCTGGCCTAAATTAGTTTTTTAACTTTCCAACTTGAGGGTGGGGGTAGGGGGAAAGGACAATGCTCTTCACTCTCTTATTGTAGCATAGTTAAATTCTCGAACCTCCCTTCTACCATGGGCCGGCTAGGTGGCCGAGAGGGCTAGGGCGTAGGCTTTCTAGTTCTCGAATCCGCCTGGCCGTGGGTTCGAATCCCACCGTGGACATGGATGCTTGTGTTTGTCCTGGGCTGCGTACAGATATAACTTGTGTAAAAGGTGCAAAATGACCTAAGTAGTCGACGCCAAAAATTTCTAGACCCCCACCCCTGTCTATCATGGCTTACAAACTACGAGGCCCTGCCCCGTCCACAGCCCATGGCACTACAGAAAAAGCGTGTTCGAATCCGCCTTTAAGGTACAAATTTTTTCTTTCATTTTTATAATTTTTTCGTTATTACCGAGAACACATTTCACGTTATATATGATTTTTTCTTCCAAATAAGTCCCATTTTACGCTTTTTTCCAGTCTTATTCTCTACAATTACTAACCAGTGAATACAGGTTGCCAAGTTATTAGTCATAATATAAAAGGACCGCGATTATAATCGAAGAGATTATTTGTCCTTTTCCATCCGCGTAAATTATAAAAGCAATACTCTAAAAAAAAAAAAAAAGCAAAGTGAAATAACTAATTACTGGGGGAACCAACGGGGTTCAAAATGTGATTATGTTGTGTTCATTAACATTCTCAAGACCTCGTTTTATTACATACGCTCTCTTGTAGCCACATTTACAATAAGTGTGTAATCAGGGAAGAGTTACATCTTCCTCTTCCCTGGTGTAATCCTGAATAACGAATTTGAACTGTCATACTAATATCAAAAATAAAAAATAAAAAAATAAATATGGAATCCGAGAGCTGCAAAATTTTCTGAATTTGTGCTGCTGTCTTTAATTCTATTATATGGCATTCTATGCTAATTGTAAAAATATTATCAAATAGCTACTGTTTTTTATTATTTTTTTATTTCTTTACGATGAATGACGAAGTCTTCGTTTCCTGTTTCCGTTTTAAAATGTCGCCTTCGGTCTTATATCACATGGCGGGGAGATATGACAGCCGCTTTGGATGATTACTTTTACTTCAAGAAATAATGAAGTTTGCAAAGAATTTCACCGTGATAAGCTGTTTAATTTGGAATATCGCAAGTTCGATTATTATAGTGTTGCTGAACAAATGGATATATATAAACGTGGGGTTTCCCAATGTGACTCTAACATTGCTCCATTTTATTGCTACGTATATTGGACTAGTGATCTGCAAAAGGTTAAATGTATTTAACGTGAAAACTCTGAATATCTTCAGTGTTTTGCCACTTGCATTATCATTTTGTGGATTTGTCGTCTTCACCAACTTATCTTTGCAATATAATACTGTCGGTACTTATCAACTAGCGAAAGTTATGACCACGCCATGCATAATATTTATTCAGACCTATTTTTATGAAAAGACGTTTACGTTAAAAGTTAAGCTAACTTTGGTAAGTGTAACGAAGAAAACGGAAAATGTAATGCATTTATTAAAATAATGTTATTCTACAGACTTTTTTTTATTCTGACGTTAATCAATGGTAAATTTACAGCTTAAGTTGAGAATTAGGATTCCCGACGTTATAAGGATAGCTCAATGAAATTACGGCGTTTTTCTGGGCTTGTTATTAAACAGGATGCCATAACATTTGCAAGATTTACTTATTATTAAGTAGGATGCCTACTTAACCATTTGATCTAGCCGAGATGTACAAGATATACTTAATCTCATGTTGCTCTTAGCAGAGAGGGATGCAAGTGAGCTTGAATCAGTGTGCTAATGTTTTATCTTAACGAATATTCATCAGCATATTCAATTTATAAGTAAAATTGTTAATTTGCATATAATTCTTAATCATATATTTTAAAATTTATAAATTATTCATAATTCATTGGTTCTTTTATTTAACTCTTTTGGCCCTACAATAAATTCTCCAAGTTAAGTAGTCTGTTCTGAGGCTTTCATTTATGTAAGTCAGACTGGTTCCAGGTTAATTATTCGAAAATCAATTTTTCGAAGTGCACTTTTTCAAGAAGCGAATTTTTCGAATAACTTTTTTCGAACTTCAATTTTTCGAATCGAAACTTTTTAAATCACAACTCTTGGTGCATCATAACTCTTGCTCCTTCGTGCCTTATTGGTCACTGGTTTCCGTGACGACGTCCCCCTCCGGGGGCAAAATAACGATACATATGCAGTGAGACATACCCCAACCTATTTATTTACAGGGGGCAGTTGGTTAAACCCCCCCCCCCCCCCCCCCCCGATTGGTACAGGAGGTTAATGATCAGTACTTCGATTCGAAAAATGTCATTCGAAAAATTGAAGGTCGAAAAATATCATTTGAAAAATTCGCTTCTTGAAAAACTGATCTCAAAAAATTGATTTTCAAATAATTCGTTGATTCCCAGTCAGATTTGCCCCTCCCCTTACCATTTATAATACTTTACTTTAAGATTCTGATATCCTTATTCAGATTGCTTCATTTTAGTGTGAGTTATTTCATACTATTTGGTGCCTCTTTCGACTGAATCGTCCTGTATTTGACCTATGAACTCTTATGTTATTTCTTAATTATGAGGACCTGTGTTGAGATGTCAGCCATATGCAAGGGCACAAATGACCCATACAATTAGCCAGTTTAAGTATGCAGTGCTGAATGTGTTGCACCAGAGTCTGATCGTACTACATGAATTCATGGAGTGTATTCTTTGGTACAGTAGTGACCCCTGAAAGGGTGCTTCCAGTATGGCAACCAATATAAAAAACTAAAGGAAATACAGGAAACAACCCCTGCTTAATATGATCACTTTGGGACTAAGCCCAATTGATAACAGAAACCGAAGTAGAAAAAGGCATTGTGGAACTATACATTACACTGTACAGTCTTTATAAGTGAAACGGTCTTTATACCGATTGCAAAACTCTACAGTAAATAAGATTACGTTTATACCAATCAGTAATTTTGGGCAGCAGTGCCCATTGACTTAAAGGAATGAAAAGTGGCTATTATAAATAAATGGAATTTGAGAGCCAGTTCAAATATTTTTACCACATTTAGGAAAGAATTTGAAACAATATCCGAAGTTTTGATCACAATAAACTGTATTAAATATGTATTTAGATCCAAGTGTTCCATACCAAGCAAAAATGGTAACATTAACCATGATTAGATTAAACTGCACCCACTCTATTTACATTCGTCAGTAATTTTTTTTTTTTTTCTTCAATGAATCGTAAAATACGTCTAAAAGGTTTGTTTTGTTTTTTTTAAATTCCTTATGTAACTATTAGATACTTTATTCTTTGTTCGAAATATGTTAGTATTGGTATGGCGAAAATTTTGGAATACCGCAGCCTTCTATGAGGGCATTTCAATAAATAAAGCACAAAATTATTTTAGTATAACTTTTACTATTATCCAAACCAGACAATATTGACAATGAAGCTACATAGTTAACCTATTTTTCAGCGTAAGATCTAGTCGTTCAGCACATTTCTCCCCATCGTGGCAACAATTTCATTACGTCATTGTGTAAAATTTTGTTTTCTACATGTAAAACCACTTGCAGACAGCCAATTTCCCGTCCTCATCAGAATCAAAGTTTCGTGGTCCTGAACCTCTTTACGGCACTAAATATGAAAATCATGGGTACTGGAGGACTTCCTTGCTATATTCGGCAAGTTTTTTCTCTGATGTGTTTTGCACACACTGCTCTTCGACAGTAGACGAAGACTGCGCACATGCCATTTTTATTTTGCAGTTCAAATTTTGGCTCCAAAGGGAATCGTAACGCTGAGTGTACCCTTCTGTGGCATGATATTTAAATGTTGTTTTAGCCAAAGTCTCAACGTATTTGGGTGAGTACTTGTGGCATAACAAGTAATAGCGTGTTACTTATTGAAATGCCCTGGTATCAGCACTTGATGCGGTCTTCAATGTCTGGATTTTGTTTCGAGAAAAAAAAATCATGCATCTGACACGTCTGGAGAGCAACTGTCAAATGAAGCAAATGAATAAGGCCAATCAGGAATGAAATAGAATTCTATTCACGTGAAATAGAATTCATTGATCACGCGACTGATCACAAAAAGAACTAGGTCACATGCTAATAGATTCAATGCTGCATACTTAAACTGGGAAATGATTTAGAAATCACTTGCAACTGGGAAATGGTAATGCTTGCAATTATTTGTAAATGATTTGTATGTCATTTGCATTTAAATTTTTATTAAAGGTCTTGATTTAATTTAAATCAAAATTATCTTTATTGATTATTTTTAATCAACATGATGTCATAGTATCCTTATGTTTTATATTTCACTGAAATTTAATTATGGTAACAGTAATCTAAGGTCTAAATTTAAAGTTCCAGGACATCATATAAAAATATAGCAAATAAAAATGGTGCCCCTCCCCCCCCATTAATACCTAATTATAAGAACTTAGGTGTAATTTCCAAAGGCTCCATGAAGCTGATTAAAAATTACTGTTTATATATTAAAATTTGTTAATTTTGATTGATTGATAGAAAATTTTCCTATTTCACATAAGATTGGAGACAAGTATTGTTCAGTATTGTTTTAACTGAAAAGACCAATTAAACCAAAGAAATGACCAATATTCTTTTCAAAATGTTCTCTAGCACCACACTATGATCAATATTTGTTATCGGCACTTCAGATGATTCTCTAAATCTGTTCTAAAAATGACTCAACTGCAGATTATAACAGGTCTTACTTTTAATGATTAGCCCATTTTTTCTCAAAAAATGTTTGAAGGAAAAAGGATTAAGTTCTAATTGCAAGTTACACTTTTCTTTGTTACATTTGTTTAGATTTCCTGAACAGATCATTTTTGAATTCTTGATGTACCACTTCCATTATTTTGATATTCAATTTGTATCAAGACTAAATGAACAGTGAGGTATATATTGCTGAAAATAAATTAATTCATACAATTAATGACACATGCACTACATTTAAAGCTTTTTAACAATTTTATTTCAATTGGTTTTGTTCATGATCCCAATTGAAATGACCATCCCATTGTCCTGCCCAAACAGTGTTCTCTTACTTATCCAAAAAGTTTTATCTACAGGACACAACCTAGTGTTCTATGCAAAAAGTTTTATCAAGTGGGTAAAAAGGTTAAATAGCCAGGTGGACAAAAATTGAAAACAAAACAATTATGAAGTGTTTTGAAATGTTTTCTTTATTAAATCAGGAAATCCCTGTAATCAGCTGGGTGGCATGCCCCTTTGAAAGGGCATGGAAAGAACATTTCCCCCAGAGAAGTACAAAATTCTATCAAAAATTAAAGCTCTTATTTTTTCATTATTATTATTATTATTATTATTATTATTATTATTATTATTATTACTGTCTTATTTTTTCTGAAATGAAGCAGTATTTTTGTTTCTTCATTACAGTATCACACATGGTTCCAGCTAGAAAAATTTGTGGGAAATAGGCCTATATGTTCCAGAAATTTATGTTATCCCTCCTTGAAATAAAAAGAAAAGAAAACAAAACGATGTCGCCGTATAAATTAATTGTCCACATGAATGTAGAAATATAAAAACAAATTTTAAAGTAAGATAGTTAATAATTGGTAGTCTAAAGGTGAAGATTTTAATAACCAACTTTAAATGCATTGCATGATATTAGATATTAGTTAGATATTATTGGCGATATAATATTCAAGATAGCATTGGCAATAACTTGCAGGATATTATTATAAGTCATTAATGCGGTATCTGGTAGCCTACGTTTATTTCCTTTTCAATATAAGAAATGAAAATCTGTTGTCCTGGAGCTTTGGAACAGACCTTGTTTATATTATCCTGAATTATTTAATAAGTTGAAATTTTTAATTTACAGATACCAATTATTATAGGTATTTTTACCAATTTCTATTTCGATATAAAATTCAATGTTCTTGGAACTATTTTTGCAACATTAGGTGTTACAATTACCTCATTATATCAAGTAGTAAGTACATATTACCTCATATTTATTTTAATTCTTTATATATTATTTCTCATGTCAACACTCCTTTTCTTATGCACATAACTAAACGCACAGCAGTGATTGAGGTATCAAATGAAAGGGTTTGTTTTTTGACAGGATTCTGACAGTACAGTCACATTTCATTAAAACACTGTTTCATTAAAAATAACGAAAAAGTTGCCTGTTAGTGTTAGTTTCCCTGCAAAACATTGAAGAGAATTGCATTGAAACCTCAGATACTGTCTACAAAGAATGTTGTTTTTAAATTAAATTGCAGTGTGAAAGCTTCACACAGGTACACTGGTATTATACTATATAATCCGCTTAAGTCGAAATTTTTTTCTCTGGACTCCTGACAATTCAATGATGATGACAATCAAAGAATTATCAACAGCATCTCTGATGGTCATCTCACATTCAGCGTTGCCAACTTAGCAGATTTCCTGCTAGAATTAGCAGACTTTACACTAAAAATCCACTAAAAAATTTGCCAGAAATTAAATTAAAAAATAGAATCTAATGGATTTTTAGTTCAATATTAGAGGGAGAAATGTTTTTGAGCTGGCAGTATTTTATTTTTTATTTTATTTAATTAATGCAATCCAATACGTCCATCCAGGGTCTGTATGGCTAGAGGCCGACGAGTTGGAGTAACGACTGCTGTATGATGTCGCAGCAGCTGGGGGGGGGGGGGGGGGGAAACTTGTGTTACTTACAGTTGCCCATCCAGTGACTAGCCATGCCTGATGTTGCTTAACTTCACAGAAGTTGAGTATTCAGTTAAAGCCCACCGGCCATGGCCTCCCCCTAATTGCTCACATTAATTAATTTTTGATGTCAAAATTTGGATATTATTCTTTGACTGCCATTTTAGCCATATTCCCAAATAGATAGGACATGTGCCTATTATAACTTGTACTTGCTCTTTTAGATCCTCCGTCCAAATCTGAAGTCAAAGCCAAACAATTCGAAAACAATTGTCAACAGAACGACAGACTTTGCAAATACCGTAATGATGCTTTTAATTGGCTTGCGCTTTTCTCGCTGTTCTCTGAAGCTAAGGCAGCTGCTGATTGGTTGATGAACTTAGCCAACATCATGACCACGTGATCTTTTGCAGGAGGAGCGATTCTCATGACTTCTCTGTTGGACTATAATTAGACTTAAGTGGAGCGACATTGAGTTACGTGGATTATACCGAATTGATTTTATTAAAATATCCAAAAAGAAAGCCCAAGTGCCTTTACACAAAACATGAAAATTTTTTCAAAATATTTTATTGCTAATGGATACTATATATCTTACACAGCTTTCCTACTTAATTTCCATCATTATTAAGTCACTTGTGATGATGGGACGCTAGTTGGTCTGGTGGCCAAGGCTACTGGGGTTCAGATTTTCCAGTTCTCAAAGCATGATGTGGACATTGATGTTTGTGGTTATTCCCAGAAGGTATAAAGATAAGTCTTGTGGAATAGTCTCAGCATTATAATAAGATATTGGTCATGTGTAAGGATGTAAAAGACCTAGATTTTTGATGCACCAAAATAACCTAATGAATCTACAGGGTGTCCCAAAAATGACTGATGGATTTTGAAAATCAATAAAAAAAACAAAAAAAAAACGGAATGCGATAGATATGTATCGTTTGCAGCCTTATGCTTAGGAAATCAGGGAATTTTATCCCACCAAATTTCAAATTTAGCTAACATTTTCACCCACAGGTGGCGCTGAAAACTATGAAAAAATAAAAACCAGTATGAAAATGTTGCAAGAACTGTTGCAAAAAACTAAACAATGACATTTTCAGCATACGCTATCTCAACAGCACACAGTATCAGCTTGACGACGAGCTGAAATACTTCGTTTTAACTATACCTGTTATAGATCACCTGCAGCGCCATCTCTTGGTAGAAATGTTAACTAAATTTGAAATTTGGTGGGATAAAATTCCCTGATTTCCTAAGCATAAGGCTGCAAACGATACATATCTATCGCATTTCGTTTTTTTTTTTAATTGATTTTCAAAATCCATCAGTCATTTTTGGGACACCCTGTATCATGACCAGACATTAATTTTCATGTTCTTGCATTGTAGAATGGTGACACCTGTGATGAAAACTATTATACTTTGACATTGTCATTAGTATTCTTTCTAGAAAATTTTATCAGGTAGGTGGAAGGAAGAAATAACCAGGCAAACAGAAATTAACATTATACAGTATTAGGAAATTTTTCGTTTGCTAAACTGTCAGTCACCGATATCGAAAGCTGGCTCAAAAGGACCTGAGGAAGAACACTGATCACTTTTGAGGAAGTGCTGAAGACCAAGGAATTTTTTCAAGAACAGATGAAAATCACCTGGGAATAATTCTGGTCTATAGGCAGATGGTCTATTTTTTATAGATCTTGCGATGGATATTAAATTTTGACAGCAGTGACTGTTTCTTAACCTATATGTTCTTATGGTCCTTACCACTGAATTGTGTATGGCATTGTCTCCATCCAGGTCAGAATTGGTGATCTATGTCTATCACTTTCATACTCGTTGTATTTATAAATATATGAGACACAATGATATACGATCTGATTATATTGAAATGGCATCTGTGGTTTGTCAATGGATAAAGGAATTCAACTTGTAGAACTTTCTTGTGTAAGCCTTATTTGCTGTTTCTTTCATGGTATAGACTTCTTTCCTTAATAATCTACCATTTTAATGCAGATGCAATCAGCCCAAATTAGCAGCTGTAATCCGTTGAAGCCTAGGTACCGGTAATGAAATTTTGGGTGGATATAAATCTGCTTTACATAGCAAAAGAGTTAAAATGTTCAAAAAATCTTTCCTTATTGTTATAAAATGGGAAATTCAAATGGGTACTTCAGGAAACAACAGGTTGCAGAGTTAATAGTACTACAGTAGAAGCTCGATTATCCGTTGCCCTATTGTTCGTCACCTTCTGTTAACCGTCAGCGGCTTGTTGCCATCATACTTATTATCACCAGATGGCGATCCTTTCACCTTTACATATCGTGCATTTTTGTCAAGAAACTTGTGTGAATTGCCATGGCAGAAAAATGAAAGCATGTTGTTTTAGATCTTGGCAAAAAACTTGTACACAGTACATACATGTAATTGAAATTTTGTGTATAATAAATATGTTCTGGTTTATCTGAATCCCATTCTATTATCAGTCTTTTCCTGTATCCATCATTGTCCCTGACGGATAATCGAGCTTCTACTGTAATAAAAAAATTGCCATAAACATGTATCTGTCTTTACTCTTCCTCTTTTATCTTCAGGTATCAAGGATATTAAATAACCTGCTAAATATATTTGAAATTTAACCTAGCAGGGAATTATCCTACTGATCCTACTGAGGATTAGCTTGGTCTTCTAAGCTTGTTAGCAAAGGGACAAATGCAAACATCCGTGCCCTCAGCAGGATTCGAACTGTGACTTGTTGCTCTCGAGAGCAACAAAACGTGCATCTTAGCATTCAGCAAGGAAAAAGAACAATAAAGTTAAACAAACAGGAATTGTTCATTCCCAATTTTTTTTTTTCTCATCCAGATGATTTTAAACAACTACTCTACTAGTTGAAAAAGAAAACAAAATTATAGGCATGTAATTTTTTTATAAATTTCAATAAAAAGTTTTAAATTATTTGAATAGATTTCTTGAATAACTTATTTATTGAGCAATCATATTCCAAACTTGTAAATTTGTGGACCAGACGGAAAAGAAACAAGCCTAATAGTGAAATGGCTAATTTCACTTTCATTTTAAAATTCCTATAAGGAGGAAATAATATAATAAGAAAAAGATAAGATGCAAACAATTTGAGTTTACTACACACCGCCTGGTTCAAAGAAAATTATATACATTTACAAGATAGTATTCTTACTGAATTGGATAACGATAATGCTGTTTTTAATAATAGAATTACAAATATTTTGAATTTTTTCCTTTTTTGTATTTTTTTTTATAGTGGGTAGCTGAAAAACAGCAAGAACTTCAAGTAAATTCCATGCAACTTTTATATTATCAGGCACCTTTATCAGCAGTTATTTTATTATTATATGTTCCTGTTTTTGAGCCTATCCATGCTCTTCCATTGAAATTAGATCCTTCCAAAGCCTTCACTGAAATGGTAAAATTATATATATTTATTTAATTTTCACTTTTTAAATTGGGAAATCATCAGTTCATGTATGTTTTTTAAAATACATTAATAGAATGGGAAATTCATTTTTTTATAAATATGATTAAAAACCATATTTCGGTCAGTCTGCATACATCGTTGTTGTCGACATTCACTTCTCACATCAGTGATGAGTGGTTCTCTGCAGTTTCCACGTTGTTTATTTGCATGGTGCTGTTCGTTCAAAAACTGTATATTTTAATAACAGCAACATGCAAACAGTTCTCAAACTGCACAGTTTCAGAAATGCGATCATCTTTGGCCTGAATCCCAATGATATCCCCCTTTAGCAAATCTGATGAATCACTCATTTTACCCATGGCAGCAACAATACGTATACAGAACAGAATCTCAACTTTTATCCCTACCAAGTGAGCTTACACCCTGGCTTTTTCTTATTGGCTAAGTTGCTGTTGGCAAAGTAGAAGGTTGACATAATAATCATGGTATGATGTCTACATTCTGATTTTTTTTCTTCCCCTTTGCTTTATTTATTTATTAAGTAGCGGACGAATGGAGCTACTTATTGTTTTCACGATATCCGTCTGTCTGTCCGTCCGTCCCCTTCATAATTTCCACAATTTTTGAGGTAGAAGATTGAAATTCGGAATGTAGCTACCTATGGGCATGTGCACCTTCACTATTTAGTTTGGTTTTGATTAGTCCACTGGGGTCGGAATTTCGGGGGCGGAAATTAGAGGGGACCAAAAGGTCTACGCGTATTTATGCATATAAAGGAATGAAATTCGGTATGCAGGTTCCTCTAAGCAAGATCAACATAACTGTAAAGTTTGGGCCAAATTGTCCCAATAGGGTCGGAGTTATGGGGGTGGCAATTACTTGGTCTCTAGAAGTATGGCAACATATGGAGTGTCATATATCATTCGATCGAAAATGATGAGAAAGGAAAGAAGATAGGGTTCTTTTATATTTTTAAATACAAAGTTCGAGAAAATCAAATTTTAATTTAAAAAATGGGGAGTTAAAAAGTGCAGATGAAGGAATAAAAAATAGAAGAACTCGGGGCTTCCGCTACTTTCCTATACCTTTCTCGGGAGGCTTAATTTCTTGTTTATTTTCAAAATATCTTTCTTCGTAATAAATACAATAACAATCGAATGAAATTTTTAATTTTGGCCCATTTTCTATTAAAAATGCCTTTTAAAACGTGAAAACTGATCTTGTCAACCTCCAATCTTGTTCTCGTCCCAGTGAATGGGTAAGAATTCCTGAAGTGGGCCCTACAAAAACAAACTTCGTGAAATTTAAAACTTTTATTACCGTATTTACTCGAATTCTAAGGCGTCATGTTATGAAATGCTGATTTCTGAGACCATTTTTGAAAAAAAAAATTATTCATCGAATCTTAGGCGCACCAAAATTAACTTTATAACTTTATTCAAAAATCAAAATCAACATGTTTTAGTGCAATATGTACTTATGTCAGCAAAAAAGTGCACCTTAGAATCGAGTAAATACGGTATAATTTGATGGTACCTAACAGGGTGATCAGATGCCTCTTGTTAAAAAGCACCCTTGTTTGGCAAAAATTACGCCCAAAAGCGCCCAAAATTATCGCCCAAAAATTAATGCAATGTTTCTCTTAAAAGATTGAAAAATTAAAAGAAATTTAAATAAAAATTAAAATTAATTAAAACAAAAATTCAAAATTTTAACTTATCCAATTTCTTCAAATATTTCAACAACAGTAAATAATTCATTTTCTTCTGCATCTTCTTATCTTCATTGTTTTTACTTGCATATATTGTTGAGTCAAAATGGGATAACATAGTTTGTGAAGGAATAAATTCATTACAACATTTTTTCATTACACTGTTATGAATCTTAATCCTCATTATAGACTCAAGTGAAGTGAGGCTCATACGATTTTTTAGTCTCGTTTTAACACGTCATTATAGAAAATGTCCTTTCTACTGTAGCATTAAATAATTTCCGTATTATTTTAACTTGCCTTTAAACTCCTTTTCATTTTCCCAGTCTTTCTGGTACTTTTTTTTTTGGATATTTTGTCCATTTTCCCATTTTTAAATATTGCTTCTGTCAATATCGTCTGCTTTGCTTGTGGTTATCTATCGGGTGGTGCAGTGTGAGTGCGCTGCTAAACTAACTATACTATAAACTATTCATTTATATAATAGTAGTTTATAGATCACCTATATATAATGTATAGTAGTTGGTTTTGTTTGATCACATATTGGCGGCATATGACAATATTACAGTAATATTTTTACTATGTGAACTTGGATAATATAATATGACGTCAGCCTGTATGATGTATCGGTTTTAGACAATGATGTGAAATAAAGAACTTATCTCATGACTGATACCGCCACTGAAGCGCCATCTGAACAAAAAAACGCACAAAGAGCCCAAATTAATTAAGATTCGCCCAAAAGTCACATGTTTATTTATTCGCAAAAAAAAAACGCAAAGCGCACAAATCGAATTTTAGGCGCAAATGACCATTAAAAAACGCCCAATTTGTGGTTTATCGCCCAATCTGGTCACCCTGGTACCTAATGGAGTATAAAATTCCCAAAATATTTTTGAAAAATTTCCATTTGTTAAAAAGTTATAAAACAAATACATTTTCTTGGTACTTTTTTGTTTAAAAAGTCATATCTCAAACTAATTTTTTCAAATCTCTTTGAAATTTTAAAGATAACAAGTAAACGTATGTATTTCATAACAAAACATAAAAAAATGAGGAAAAAATTTTCGAAAAATACATTGAACCTGTATTTATTCACGATTTAGAATTTGAAAAATAAATTTTAGTGATACCTGTTTTTACCTGAATGATATCAATTTTTGTCAAACTATTCAATCGTACCACTGGCTACTAAGCAAGTAACTCATCATCATTCAATATTGACAGCAACAGGGAGCTTCCCTGTATGTATTGATTGATGAAGAGTTACTTGCTTAGCAGCCCAGTAGTACGATTGAATAGTTTGACAAAAATTGATATTCAGGTAAAAACAGATCACCAAAATTTTTTTTCCAATTATAAATTTTTAATAAATACAGATTTAGTGTTTTTTTCAAAATTATTGAAATCGATTGGGAACATTAAAGAAAAATTCATTTTTTTATTAAAAATTTATTTATTTATTTTTACTTAAAAAATTCGTTCTTATTCTTTTATGTTTTGTTATGAAATATATACGTTTTACTTGTTATCTTTAAAACTTCAAAGAGATTTGAAAAAATTATCTTAGATGACTTTTTGAACAAAAAGTACCAAAAAAATGTATTTGTTTATAACTTTTTAACAAATGGCAATTTTTCAAAAATATTTTGGGAATTTTAATACTCCATTAGGCACTATCAAATTATAATAAACATTTTAAATTTCATGACATGATTGTTTTAGAGGGCCCACTTCAGGAATTCTTACCCGAATGCTATTCTTTCATATCCAGATAATATGAACGAAATTTTGGGACCCTTGAAAATTTGTAATAACGGGGTTTGACTGTATGTTCGTTTTGAAATGCTGTGATTTAAAATTTGCTATGATATTAATGTTTGCCTTTCAAATTAAATAAAAAAAAATCTCCTTTCATCATAGAGTACATCCTTTAAAAAGTAGTTATGAAGACATGAAATTTGTTAATGACTGATAGACATGTTTTATAAACTTATCATTGACAGCTCTAATTCATTTTTTTGCATTATTCTTTCCTTTATAGTTTGTTATTATGTTATCTTGTGTTATTGCCTTCAGTGTCAATCTATCAATATTTTGGATCATTGGAAATACTTCCCCCATGACGTATCCTTTATCTTTTATTAATTTCTATATATAAGAGAAGAGTCACATTTATTTTAAATTTTCAAACAAAGTGTCCAATCAATTTGAAAAATATGTCACCGAATCTGTGATGACTGGAAAATCATGCATGTTTAAATTGTTGAGTGTTGCTTTGCTTTAATCGATTTATGTTATGTAAAGATTTAAAAATTTTTCAAAGTTCGTTATCGTAGTTAGCATATTTTTGCAAATATGTTCTGCACTCTTGTATAACCAAAACATCCATTTTCCTAAAAGGGCAAATTTGAATTTTGTATTATAACTCGAATGCTTTATGAGATAAGAAATGCTCCTGTCAAATTAGCTCGCACAATACAGCCATTGACAATGATCTTTATGAATGTTTAGAAGAAATAAGTGTATGTCCATAACGCTTCATAATATTGTATATCAATGACTTTACAGGATTTTGTGAGATTGATTTTGACAGGGATAGCCTTTAAAAATGGGTATAGTGATATGGCGGTATTTCGCAGGTAAAACCACCACGATGTTCATTTCAATCATAGATGATCAAATATTGTCATCCTGAGAATAGAAGTCATGAATATCTTCGCTTGGGTTCAAACGCTATTAAATATCATCGCAGACAAGCAAATTTCAGGCAGCCGGTCGCTGATAGGTTTATCTCTGGGAATGTACCACTTTGTTATGGGTATTTGTTATGAGTATATGTTCAGTGGATCAGAACTTGCTTTTGGTTCCATAAGAAACTGAATTATTATGCTATCAGGTTGGTGCATAATTAATGGCCGATGTGTAGTGACCACTTTAAAATGCAATAATTAGTTTCGAACAGAGAGTGCAATGTTTATTAGTTGAAGTAACATCCAGCAGGGTCAACATACTTTTGCCAACGAGACACGAGCATATTTATTCTAGTGGCGTAGAATTCTGGTTCTTCTAGATTAAATTTCTCATCATCAGAAAACCATTTCCATCCACTTTGTATCCCAGGATGTGTGCTTAGGACCATTGCAACCGTTCCTCTTTGCCTCTTCAGGTAGGGTCAAAAAGCCTATCCCTAAGAAGAGTTAGTGATTTGATTTTCTTTGTGCGTGATAGATGTCTATTTGACCCTTATGGTAGTCATTCAGTAGGTCTCACATGGAAACTGTTTACAGTCCTTCAAAATAGTCCCTGTTGTTCACTTTGCACCTCTGACAATGTGTGTACAAATTCTCAAAAGCTCTTGAAAACTTCTCTGCTGGTACAGCTTTCAATTCCCGTGTCACAGCAAAACTTTTCAAAAAGAATTTTATTCAGTTTTGGGGAGTTGGGTCTGCACCACTCCATAGTCTGGTGTTTCATCTCCATACACCAGCTTCAGCATTTCATGACTTTTGCCTGCTGATTTATCCAATTTGTACAAGAATTTCAAATTGATTCTCTGCTCCATGATACGCCACAAAGCCACCACACAGACAAAAGTAGATAATAAATTTATCAAGACGAAACTACGCGCTACTGAATAATATAGGAACAACGAAGGTGTTGCTGATAATTGGGTTGTTCCCATTTTCGATTCGAGGGGTGGTTCATCGTACTTATTGGTCATACCTTGTATAAAATCAATGGCATTTTTGTTTCTTGCTTGATAATCTTAATCCCTATTTATAGTGGCCTAGTGTCAGTGATTTGCATATTCAAGTTTTTTAAAAGCATTCATCTTGTCTGCTAAAATAACAAACAAGACTTTTGTTCTGTTTTCGTTTTTTTTTTTTTTTTGGTCATTGTTGTTTGCAAACTTGAATAACAGATTTTTTTCGTTTTTCTTTATTCATTGGTTATAATATGTACGTTGCCACTTAATTTCACTTCTTGAAGTCATTCATAGCCTGAAATCATGGTATCAAACAGACACTGTATATCAATACTGGACATGCATTACAAGGGAGAAGGGAGATTAAAAATAAACTGAATTTCTTGTCGTAATTATGGACTGCTCCTAAGGTTTTAAATCGGTATTAGGTCTTAAAGCACATTTCAAAAATACATACTGATGAATTTTATTTAACAGCAAACTTCAGAGAACGAGCCTCCGTTCTACATATTCTTACAAATATTGCTTTACAGTACAGTTGAATTACTTTTTATTACCTTGAAAGAAAATATGTATTCTTTTTTCATGTTGACACTGTGCTTTTCTTAACTTAACATTGTTATAATATGGTTGGCCACTTAAAATTTGCTTTAACATTGATTGGTGGCTATATAATATTTCATGATCCACTTCATTCCAACCAATTTTTAGGAATTATTTTAACTTTAACAGGAGTAATACTGTATACTCACTTTAAGGTAAGTAAATTAATATATTATGAAATTTTTATAGGTAATTAGATAAGAAATGAATTGTGAATTATCATTTAATTGCTTGAAATGAGAAAAATAGAAAGGTTATCTTACTCTGATCATGAACAGATTTGAACCAGTGACCATAAGCATCAGATAATACACAACTGATGCTCATGTTCCTACCTAACCTTTCTATGTTTACTCGTTTCAGACATTTGAATATTTAAAGGTCTATACCGTTTTTTTTATGGCTAGCTGCATTTGCAAGGCGATCAAGTAGTTCCAGTGAAGTAACTTCAAAACCTGAAGCCAAAAATTTTTACACTGGTGGAAAGTAAAATAGGGATAATTTCTTTTTTTTTTTTTTTATCATTTTACATTTTATATTGCACTATTGTGTTATATGCATTATTTATTAATTATTTTAAATACTTTAATGACAATTTTGATATTTTATTTTGAATAATTTATTGATTAATTTTTATACATCAAGAAAGCATGGCATATATTTTATACAATTTCCTCTCGAGATTACTAAAACATAATGCATGTAACGCATAATAATACGATATAAAATAGTAAGATGATGAAAAAACTTAAAAAGGAAAGTATTCCTTTCTTACTTTCTGCTAATGTACAGAATTTTTTGCTTCCGATTTTGAAGTTACCTACTTGATTTCTCTGCAAATCGTGGCAATCTGCATGCGAGCTAGCCATGAAAAACAGTATATATCAAGACTCTGTTACATCAGTAGTAGAGTTCTTACATAATGTTAAATAATGATTAACATGTGGCTATGGCCATTCCTATGCAGGAGTGTTATAGGAATATAAACTAATGAAGTCTGTAGCCTCCATTACTGTTATTTTACCATGTGAAGAAGTTGTGGAAAGTCAAACAGTATATAAGCCTAAAGGTCCCAGAATTGGCACCCATCCATTTAATGATGAAGCAAGCAAACCAATCATCTGTTATTTAGAGATCACACTGCATACAAAATAAAAATAAATAGTAAAGAATATGTTGACATTAAATATAAGTATAGCCCATTTGTTTGACACCTCCACCCCAGTTATTTTTTAATTTTAAATACTTTTAGTGTGTTTGCAGTCCTTAATTTATAATGTATCTTTATTTTCAATTTATGTTTTAAGTTTTATTTTTTGATATATAGAAGTATATTAATATATTTATTTTTGATAATTTTTTTTAACTCCTGAAAATGAAATTCGTTATCATGAAATTTCCAATTTTCTGTAACCCAATTTTATTTATAAAACATACAGTCGAACCTCCATATCTTGAATTTCACAGGAACAGAATAAAAAAAATCCGAGATAAAGAGTTTTCGAGATATGGACGGTTACTCTTAAATCTAGGTTTTTAGGTTATTACAGGTATAGTGAGAATACTGAGAACAATCTATATATATAAAGAAGGATGTTTGTGGGTCTGTACGTTTTTTATACAAATCTACAGTTTTATTCCGATCTTGATAAAATTTTGCATACGTGACCTTCAAAGCATTAGGAAGGTCACTGTCTACCTCAGATTTCGAAAAAATAATAATTATTGATAAAAAATCGATATTCATGGTTATGGCAGGGCATATTAATGAGAAAAATCTCATGACCAACAATGCAAGACAAAGTTTTTGCAACAATAGGTATCAACAATGGTATCAACACTCAATGCACCAACACAAGGCAGGGATCAACAATATATATCTCATGACCAACAATGAAAGGAAAATTTTGTGCAAGTGTAATTAACCTGGGCAACGCCGGGTAACTCTTCTAGTAGGTGATAAATAGCATGTGTGTAAAGAGTTACGCCATGTAAAAGTGGAGCCACTAACATCAGAAATGCACAAATTGCGCTTGCTCAATCATCTCAGACGCAACCAAGACTTGCCACCGTGATCGAAAAATTTTTTTTGTGAATTTTTTCGTAATGTTCATAGTATAATTTAAATGTTCAACAAAGAACAAGTGCAGTACATGAAAAAACCCCAGCTAAATTGGCAATATTACTCACAAATGACCATAACAATCAAAGTCTTCGATTGTAATTCGTCATGTTGACTCGGAGCCGTGATGCTATATTATAGTAATGATAATCGTCGAACTTTAACCTAAGTGATGTCAATTTTTTTTTTTTGTTTTTGTACAAAAAATTTCTCTTTAGGATAAAAATCTTAACACTAGCATCTTTAAATGCTTTGGATTTTTCTGACAAAGTCAAAATTTGACATAGCGAGGTTTTCTGAAAAAATGTTTCGAGAAAATGTGGGAAAATTACATTAAATTAATAGTGAAAATATAGGAAAATAAAATTTTTTTCGAGATATCAAGGTTCGACTGTACTTGCATATAGATGAATTTACAAAACTTAAAAACTTAAATATACCGGGTGTTTCTAAATTATCTCCCGTCTATTACACAAAAACTATTACAGATTTTAATGTGATTTTTTTATTCACAAATAAAAACTTAAAAAGTTTCTTAGCATGCCTTAATAAATTTCAATGTGCGCCCCCCCCCCTCCCCCATTTATTGTTTGAAGAATGTCAAAGCGAAACTCGATTTCCTCCCATGTTCGGACTAGCATTTCGGGGGTGATTTCAGCAATTGTTTATTCTGTTCTTGAGAGTTTCAATGTCATTAACGTTGGTCTTGTACACTGTCTTTTACAAATTCCCAGAAGAAAAAATCCAGGGGGTTCGCATCAGGTGAGCGAGGGGGCCAAGGGATTAGCCCATCCCTTCCAATCCATCATCCTGGAAAGTTCGTATCAAGGCACTGCCTAACTTGCAGGCACCAGTGAAGAGGTACTCCATCTTGTTGATAGACTATGTTGGGCTAGAGTTCTTCCACCTGTGAAATCAGGTAGTTCTCCAGCATATCTAGGTAGGTTGCAGCAGAAAAGAAAGTTCTGATTACTCGATTATGCATTATACCGCACCAAACATTAACCTTTGGGCTACCGCGTATATGCTACCTTAGAACGTGGGGGTTTGTGAGTCCGAAATGTGCCAGTTGTGTCGGTTTACTGCTCCGGAAGTATGGAATATTGCCTCATCAGAAAACAAAATGTCCTCAAGGAAGGTGGGATCATTGTCGATATTTTGAAGCATATCCTCAGCAAACTTCTTGCGCTTCGGTCGGTCATCTGGCTTCAGTTCATGCATCATCTGGATTTTGTAGGATGTAAGACGAAGGCGGTGCTTCACTATTTTATGTACGGCTGTCATTGGCATATCCAGTCGACGAGCCGCTTGGCGAAGTGATTTACGGGGACTACTATCGAACGCCTCCCTGACCTTTTCTGCTCTGTGGTGTCGCTGAAGGTCTACCGGCACCCTTTTTAAGTAACAGGCTGCCTGTGTTTAAAAATTTTTCATGCCATAGCTTAATTGGCTTATGATTTGGAGGAACCTTTTTAAGTTTCGTTTTGAACATTCTCTGAACTGTAGTCATTGACTTAAATTCTGCAAGCCATAACATGCATTGAGCTTTTTCTTGAACACTTGCCATTGTTTACTGCATCTTGCGAAAAATGGAACAACGTGCCAACAATGGTACCACGCATCAACCGTGTGTTTTATTATCAACTCACACAAGGTAAGAAACTTTTTTGAGTTTTTTTTGTGAATAAGAAAAATCACGTTAAAATCTGTAATAGTTTTTGAGTAATAAACATGTATGATACGGGAGATAATTTAGAAATACCCTGTGCTTTATTTTTATTTTTATTACTGTAATTGCAAAAGAGTAAAACTTGCCTCTTGTATATCCTATGGAAAAAGTTTATCTTGCACCATGTAATCCTGAGAGATTAAAAAAAAGAGTAGAAAATATTTGTTTCTATTAAATGTTAAAATGCATTGTATCCCTTTTTTAATTTCAAAACTGAAATAAGTTGCTGAGTTTTATTTTACAAGGGGGCAAGACAGCTAGTGCAATCAAGTACAGATCAGTATATCCTTAGTTTGTAACCCAGATCATTTAATAAATTTAGCTTTGCAGCAAAGCATTACCTAATGATATTTGAAAAAGTGGAAGGAAAAATTCTGCGACCTGGATTCGAATTATTATAAAAACAAATTAAAAGTTCAGTTTCTTAGAAACATCTAAAAATATAGTCAAAATAATGCAGTGGATAAAGCCCTTTTTAATATAAAAAAGTTAATATAAAAAAAGAACTAAACATCTAATTTTTCTAAAAAGATATAATGGGTTATGAGCATTCAGCCTTTTTTAGTTCCATTTTTTTGATTTCACTGGCAGAGCAAATATGTTTGTTCCTTCTCAATTTTTATAATGTTTTCCAGTTTGCTCCATAAGTTGAAAAATTGAGTCTAATAAGGAAAAGAAAGCTATTTGTGCCAAGTTATTTAAAGACATATTGCTTTTAATTTCAAGATATTTAATCATTTTTATCTCTGTTTACTTATTAAATTAGTTAACTGTTTTACTTTCTGTTGTAATTCAGTTTGAATTTATTTCATTTGAATTTTGTAAGATTTTGTACATATATCAAGTTTATTCAATAATAAACTGTATTTTTATAAAAACCCTCATAATGATTTACAGTTTATTGCGTTGTGGTATCCCTGAAGTGCTAATTGATTCAATGAGGAAGGGAAGATGTGGTTTCTGTGCAGATTTCTGCATAATCTTCAATGGCAGTAGAAAATCTGGAGGTGATTCTACCAGTTTGGCATATTAATGGAGTTTAAGAAAACTTTTTTATTTTTATTTTTAATATATAGGGTGTACACAAATGATTGTCCCAGTTTCATGATTTTGTTGTAGGTATATTATATAACATATCATCACAAAACTTTACAAGTACATGGTGGCAACTCGCCAAGTGTTTTTACCTTGTTATAAGTGCTCAATAATGTGACTCTACAGATATAAAATCTGTAATCAATGAAGCATGTGTCTGTCAATTTGAGCAAAAGATCGGTGATATGAGCCAGATAATGGCAGATCAGCTGGTAATAGCAGCACAAACACTAAGTCCATCAAATACCTCCATACAATTAAGTCACAAGGGGTTATGTCAGGGGAGTATAGAGACTATAGCAGCTTTCTTGTTCATCATTTTCAACATGACTGATCCATCAATTTTGTGGCTGTAGTGCTCTAGTGGCCACAAGCAGAAACATAGGTCTGTCGGGCTTTTTTTTAAAAAAAAACAACAAAAAACTGTGTGTTGCTCTATGTATTTTCAAAGTTTCATGATATGTTAAATAATACACCTACAATAAAATCATGAAACCGGGGCAATAATTTGTGTGCAACCTGTATGTCCCACATTCAAAAAGGGACCTGAAGAGATTGGAAATGGTTTTTGTTTTTCTTGAATTTTTAGCTTCTGTATGACCTCTAGAAGAATGTTAATACATGTCTTCAAATTTAAACGTGTTTTTCTCAGAATCCATTATTTTCTCTTCAGACCCCTTTGTCCACTCGCAAATCGTTTTACACATGATGAATCTGTGTATAAAAAAACAAAAAAAAATTAAGTTTTAGCAAATTGTAAATGAAGTTTTGGTATCTGTTCCAGTAAATAACATAACTTGTAAAAACCTGCAATTAAATCCACACACACTTTCTTTGAAAGGCACAAAAATTGTATAACTAGTTATATACATGAAGATATGGTGACCTGTTAAGTTATAAAAATATCATTTTTGAGTATTCTTGATGCTGAAACTAAGAAGGAATATCTGTTGCACAACTTTTGTCTGGGCTTAGATTATTAGTTGCAACTCTTTTGCTACAGTTTTATTGAAAGTATCTGTATACTGTATCCTTCAATCAAAGTATCTTTGAATACTTATAAGTTGTAGTTCTACTGTAAATCTGAAATTGGTAATATTGTACTTATATAATATACAGGGTGTCCAAAAAGTCTGGTAACATGGCAGATATCTCAAAGTTGCCAGGTAGGTGAGATCCGAAGAGTGTGGTTTATAGGTAATAGGGGTGGGGAATTCATTGCCGCACTCAAATTTGACTTTGACCCCCAAATTTAAGGTTATCCATTTGCTAACACAAAAACTATTAAAGATAGAAAAAAAAAATCCAATTGCTACCCTGCAGAGCAATGCCACATTAGTCTAAAAGAATTTTTAATCACACCCTTTCCCTTGAAAGATTTTGAGAAAATGGACGAGAAAGAGTCACTCACGGTCAGCTTGGGCTGGCCAGTTTGGCTGAGGTTTCTAACACATTTGAATTGCAGTAAAGCACACAGTTAGGAATTTTCTTTCCTTGAGTGACTCTTTCTTGCCCATTTTCTCAAAATCTTTCAAGGGAATGGGTGTGGTTAAAAATTGTTTTTAGACCAATGTGGTGCTGTTCTACAAGGTAGCAATTGGAAATTTTTCTCTATCTTTAATAGTTTTTGATTTAGCAAATGGATGACCTTAAATATGGGGGTCAAAGTCAAATTTGAGTGCGGCAATGAATCCCCCCCCCCTATGACCTATAAACCACACACATCAGATGTTGCCTACCTTGGGAGCTTTGAGATATCTGCCATGTTACCAGACTTTTTGGACACCCTGTATAAAATCTGCTAAAAATAACTGATCTGCAACAGTTTATTGCTAATAAAAAGCATTTTATTTATTCAAAAACATTCCTCTAATTTTGCATTTTTTTTTTTTAATGAGATGATTTAGTTTGTATTTTAGAGAATTTTGTTGAATTTAGTTAAGAGGCATGAAATACCGTTTTGATATAAAAAAAAACAAAACAAAACAAAAAGAAACAAGGACAAATTGTTTTAACACCTTAATTTTTATATGAAAGTCTGGAATTTAATCTAATTTTCAACATATTTTCCACCTAATTTAAGGCACTTAACTGAATTCCATCCTCATAAATAGGCTGCCTGATCAGGGCCATACCCTGTATTCTTCTAGCTTCTAGATCCTTGAGGCTGCCGATCTCTGAGGATGGAATTCAGAAACTGGTCGTAAAATATGAAAAGTGCCTTAAAATATTTGGAAATTACGTTATAAACTAGATTAAGGACCAGGCTTTCATATAAAATCTAAGGTGTTTAAAAAATTGTTCTTGGGTTGTTTGCTTTTGTTTTGTTTTAATATCAAAACTGTAATTACTTAAAAATCATCCCTCGTGTATTGCCACTGCAAGGGAAAATAACCAAAACAAAACAAAACAAATAACTGTATAGGCTTTGCAGATGTTTAGAAGCATTTTATGCAATTTCTGACATTATTTCTAAATTATAAAATTTTCACCCCACAGTTATCAGAGCAACGACAGAGTCAAGAATTGCCAGTTTCATCAGTTCCATCAAGTAAAAAAATTTAATTCATCAGCATTTTAGGTTTGAATCTAGAACTCCAAGTTTGTATTACACCATCTACTAATTTTCATTTAAAATAGTCATGTAATGAAAATATTTTGTAATAAAAATATTTTTTTTATATAAGTATTGTAATTTCATTTAATTTAAATCATCTTTTTTTTAATGCAAATCTTAAAATAGAACATAAAACTCTTCCATGTCATTTTTGAAACTATATACCGTGTGAGCAAGAAATAACGTGAGGTGTTCAGAGCTCGCTAGCGGGAATTCTATTAGGCCAAATGCAGTACATTTTGGTGTATATACTTAGTGGAACATGCAGTTTCGATTTCTGCAAAAAAAAAAAAATAGTACCAAAAGTCGCCATAGGGGGTGCTTATTTCGCGTTCCGTGTTGAGCAATCATGATAATAAAAGGCAAGGCTGAGGAATTCCCATCATTCACGAACGAATGGCCTGACGATGACGCTTACTCTGCCTGACCGGGCGTTATTAGTCAAGTTGTTTTATCAGAAGAGCGACAATGCAAGTGCTGCCCTTCGTGAATTTCGGCGATTGAAAACGTTACGAAGAGGACCGATGAGCATAACTAACTTACGGAAAATGATTGAACGATTTGAATCTACCGGAACTCTAGGAGTGCAACCAGGCCGGGGACGCAAACGAATCAGGCAGCAACACGTTGAAGAAGTTGCAACTGCTGTTGTGGAACAGGAGATGACTACTGTGCAGGGTACCAGCAGTGCACACGCAATAGCACGCCAAACAGATATCCCATATTCGACGGTGAGGAAAATATTGCATAAGATATTGACATTTTATCCCTATAAACTCACACCTGTTCAACAATTGCTTCCTGGAGATGAACGTACCCGAACTGACTCTGAGACTTCGTTGAGATTTTTAGCACGTATTGAAGTGGATGATGCATGGCCATGGCAAATTTTATGGAGTGATGAGGCACATTTTTATTTGAATGGTGATATCAATACGGTACCCACAACTGCCGTATTTGGGTTGCATCAAATCCACAAGTGTGTCTGCCAACTCCTATGCATTCACCGAAACTTACAGTATGGTGCAGCTTTACTGCTTCTTTCATCATCGGCTCGTACTTTTTTGAAGAAATCCGTCCCCGTGGACCGGTGACTTGTTCCGTCAATTCTGCCAGGTATGCCGATATGCTTGAGAATTTTGTGATACCACGATTGCAGGAAAAGGGTTGTCTGGTTTCTACCATTTTTATGCAGGATGGTGCGCCACCGCACATCGGACGTCAGGTGCAGCAGATCTTTCAGACAACAGAATAATTAGTCGTGCAATTTCCCATGGTATGGCTACCCAGGTCACCTGATCTCAACCCTTGTGATTTTTGGTTATGGGGATATTTGAAAAGTCTTGTGTATCAAGCACATGTTCCTGACCTCTCAACCTTAAAGGATCAAATAACGTTACATATCAGACTAATTAATGCAGATATGCTGCGAGCTGCCGTAGAAAATGTTGTGTACCGCATGCAGCTATTGGAACAGCACACTGGTGGTCATATTGAAACACATTTGTAATTAAAAATAAAACATTGTTTATTGTTATTACTAAAGTTGGCTTGTACGGTATTTGTTCATTTGACAGTTAGGTATTCATTGTTTTCTTGAAATAAGCGCCCCCTATGGCGAATTTTGGTACTATTTTATTTTTATTTTTTAATTTTTTTTTCCAGAAATCGAAACTGCATGTTCCACCAAGTATATACACCAAAATATACTGAATTTGGCCTAATAGAATTCCCGCTAGCGAGCTCTGAACACCTCACGTTATTTCTTGCCCACCCGGTATTTTAAATAAAATATATTTCTAATCATCTCTTGCATGTGATTTTTTAAGGAGTATTACAAATCCCAATAAAGCCAAATTGATATTATTAATGAGAAAAAAAGTTCCTATAAAATAAAATTAAAACTGAAAAAAAAAAAATTCTGAAAACCAGAAACTAAGTCAGTTTAGTTAAATTTACATTTGTGTTTATTTAATGGGTTATTGCAAAATAATTTGCTTTCCTAACAAGAATGAAATACCTTAACCTGTTTTACGGATATATATTAAAGAAGGACGAGATACAAAAACCCTGGAATACAATAAATAATAGTTATTAATTAAAAATAAAAAATAATTAAAAAATAAATAAAATATAATTAACAAAATAATTAATAAATAAAATCAAAATCAAAATAAATGTATCTTGATTTTAATTTTATTTATTATTTATTAATTATTTTGTTAATTGTATTTTATTTATTTTATAATTATTTTTTATTTTTAATTAATAACTATTATTTAACCTGTTTTAATGATACTAATTTTTATTACACCTTCATGCATTGGTCATTGGTCAGTAATTTTCATTAAGTTATTAGACAAAAGAAGGCTTTTATTGCCCAGTTGCCTACATAGTCAATAAATAATACTTCAAAATTCATATAAGTTAGTAATTTTTAAGCATTTTTAATAAAAAGATTCTTCTAAATGTTCCATTTTATTTTTGAATCACGGCTTACTTGTTTGCGCCTTTTTCAGATTGCAGTTATTGCTGTAAAACAATTTTATGTTTTTCTGAAAAATTTAAAAGTTTTTAAATGTTTCATTGTGATCTATGGATCAGTTCAATACATGTATTATCAATATATTCACTGCTTCTTTCTTTTTACTTTCTAATCTTCTATCTATCTATATATTTATAAATCAGTGTCCGTTGGAACGTTTGTCCTTTTATAACTCAGAAAATACTCAAGGAATCTCCACGAAATTTTCAATGTACGTAGTTAGTGTCACTGTGCTTTCAGTAGGGTACTTTTTATACCGTGTTTATATCAATTTTTAACGTTATTTTTATTTTTCGTAAAGTTGAATTGTTTTCAAAGGATATCAGTAGATGATGATAAGTTGAATAGGCTTTTGTTTTTAAAGTATGTCACTAGATGGCGAGGCCAGACAACGCACTTTAATTTAGTTATACAGTGTAATTACAAAAGAACTTCACACTTTTAAAAATTTATTACATCAAAGCTATTCAGAATATAGACACACCATATACGGATTCTTAAAGAAAAACTCTTGAAGTTAATTGTGACACAGTTAAAGATGTTCAATATGCACCCCTGTCGTGACACGGCATACATGCGGTAGTCGAATTCGTCCCAAACCCGCATTAACATGTCTCCATCAATCCCACGTATCGCTAGCGTAATGCGTTCTTTCAGCTCGTCTAGGTCACGGGGAAGGGGTAGGGTGAAGACCTTGTCCTTTACACACCCCCATAAAAAGAAATCACAGCGGTGGATTGGTCGAGCAAACAATAACTTGGAACTTGCAAAGTGGTTGCTGCGACCATCATACAACAGTCGTCAATCCATATTCATCCAAGGGCCCAACTCGTCGGCCTCTGGCCATACAGGCCCTGGATGGATGCATTGGATTTCATCAAATAAAATGAAATAAAAAAATAATTAAATAAAAATATGCTAAAGCTACAACGCATTTCATTAATTTTTACAAGCATTAATTTTTACAGGGTGATCCCCAAAATTACTTTTTTTGTTCAATTTGTTGCTGGTCCCCTATTTGCCTTCGGGACAAAACGTTCGCTGAAATATATGAGGTGTAACATGATCTTTACACCCCTGCAGTTTCAAGATAATTCGTCAAGTATTTTTCTAGAAATTCGACAAAAACGCCTAAAAATAGAGGTGTCCAATTACTTTTTGGTAGATTGTGTATTTTTAATATACTTTATCAATACTGCATCTGTTTTGAAACTCCTTGTACATAGTTTGAGTGTTGAATGGCCACGAAATTGAAATAACAGTTCAATATTTAAAAAGTTGTTTTAATTATTTATTAAAAAATTATCTTGTTAATTCTTGGTACATATTATAGCAAAACATCTTTTTTTTTAATTTTTTTTTTTATTTAATCTTCTGTTTCCTAATCCCATATTTTATTGTAGCTGATTAGCTCTCTGGTCATCATTAATGCCATCTGCATGTCTCATCAAATATATACATGCTGTATGAAGCCCTGCAACATACTGGCTTAGACTTCATCACTTGGTAAGTAACATCATCTGGACAATTATCAACGTCAACTACTTGGGAACCTACATACATTGATTCTCCTGGAGGATAGATAATTCTGTGTTCACGTCCACAAGCAGAATTTTTCCTAAACGTAAAATAAAAAAAAAAGTATATGATCAGGTATTTCTATAGACATATACAGGTGTCATAAAAAGGACTGACGGTTTTTAAAATGGAATAGCAGGCTGTTTTTAAAGTGACAGTTATTAATCTTTTTCTTGAGACAAAAATATGTATTATCCGGAATTTGAGAGAAAAACAATATGTTAAAGTGTTGTATTTACAATGAAATACAACTAAGGGGATGGGACCAAGGGGAAATGCGTATAAAGCGGGATTACGTATTAAACCATGTCGTATTAACGAGGTTCGACTATTTTCTTTCTAATAAATAAAACTGCTTCGTGTTAACGTTGAGCACAGATTCGGTTGCTGCATTAAGTATTATCCATGTTTTCACGTCCTTCATTTAAGTCCTCCATCATACCATTTTTCTCCATGCACTATGAAAGTTGACAACGTAAGCAATGGTTTTCATTTCTCTCAAATCTCAAATGGATCTGTCATATCAGTAGTAGAACATTACAAATTTCTAGTTATGACATTCGATAAAAAAAGCTAACTTGGATGTGCCTCCTATTAGCATTCAGCCTTAAATATTTAAAAAATAGCTAAAACGACTTGTAAGCCGTCAGGAGTACGTCAGCTGGAGTGTGCTAATCATGCTCTAGCGTTCACCAATTTACTCCAACATTGATTACGGTTGTTCCATTTGACATCAGTAATAACTGGATATTCGCATAGTTTTCAAAATAAGTTCAGTTGAAAGCTTGTAAGTAAAGACAAAAGAGCCACTTTAGCTATCCATCTTTCAAAAGTGATGGTTCTATATGATTATCCCGTCAAATGTGGTGATTGTATGTGCGATCTCAAATCATGTAGCATTTAAAAATCTGAATTGGTATAAAGGAATTGCATGTTGACTTCAACTATCTAGTATTATGTATACATATTGCTTTGTGAATTTGTATTCCTTCGCCTTCCTTTTATTTTTTCATTTTTCATTTTGGCTTTTAGGAAAAATATATCAAATAACTTCAAGAACGAACTCGAAGTTGTTTAACAACCCAGTTATTCAAAATAACATTTAGACACTAGTTTCAGTTCATCATTTAGCAGTAATAATATTTTTTTAATGTGGAAATGAGCAATTTTTCCTGGTTAAATCCTTTCAATTCCTACAAATAAAGGACTTGCATGACTACATTAATTGAAATTTTACCATCCTCCAAGAAGTTTTTCTACGTTTATTATAAAAATAGACTGAAATATTCTAAAGGATTAGCAGTCTGAGAAGTGGAGATGATTGCAAGAGGGCTTTCAATGTAACCATCCCATTCTTAAAATGGCCTCCTTTGCCGATGAATATGTCACATTGTATGGCTCACGATTATTCTGTTAATGAACCAGATGAATACAATAATTCAAAATGTATTTTTTAATTTCATGAAAAATAATAAATACAAGAATGTGATTAGGGATGGCATCAAGCACAAGATAAACGATAAGCACAAAATAATCAGAAATTGTTAATCGTATTAGTAGGTTAACTTGCGTGCTGGGCAAAAATGTTTAAGACATTTCATGGTAGTTAATATCTATATGAATTATTACGAGGGTTGTGGCATACGACTTTTTTTCCTAGGAGCTAACGGATAGTATCACAAAATGTCATGTCTCAAGGAAGCTGTGCATTCGTAGTATGTTTCCACAACACCAGGTGCTCTGTGATTTCCTATTGTTGCAGAGATAGCAGATGTTTAATCTGTTCTTAGTCAACCACCGTGCAGGATGGATGTAACCAGAATTGAACAATGCTCGTATATCAAAATAGCCGTTCTCCTGGGAGAAAATTCTCTGACATGAAACCTGTAATTTATGTCGACGACCTTAATAAACATGAGGAGCAAAATGTTTGTGTGTTGTTAATATCCGTACATTTCGTCCATTCCTTGTCCTTTTATCTGTATTTTTACACTTTTCACTCAGGCTCGAAGTCTCACACAAAAAAATACTTTCCATGACTTATGCCCTAACTGTCATATATACTGAAGTGTGTCCATAAAAGAATGTCCCTACTTTGTTTGCTATATTCTTTAGGGTAAAATGTAATGAAAACTGTAAATGTTATAAATGTTCAATGCGCCCCTCACCAGTCACTTGAACAACGTTTCTTAACCTTTTTGGACTGGGTCTATTAATGTTTTATATATCCCACCAAATTTTTGCGACTCCCACTTTAAGTAAGAAGCGCTGGTTTATACGATATTCAAACTTCTCCCACACTCTCTAATGTTACATTTCCCACTACTGCTGTGATTTAATTCGTCCAAGTTTCCCGGCACTGGCCATGTCTTGATTTTCCCAACGCCCTATCATGGCCCTGTCAACTTTGGTGCATGGTTACTAGATGAAGGGTAGGTTTCAATGGTAATGCCATCTCTTGGCATTCATTTGAAACTACAGAACCTTATTTCACTTACAAGGGAATCCCACATAGCCTATCCGCTTTAACAATGGAATCTTTGTATGGTTATGTATGCTCAAATTTTTTCGTTTTCGCGGTTTATTTTAAAAGAAACAAAATGTCGCACTCTATTATTTTGCAAGCATCTATAGTAGCTTCAGATGAGTAACATGTTTCAATATGGTGGAAATCTCTGACATACATGTTCGAGGGATTCCCTTGTTAGTGATATCCTGCGTTCAACTATCCCAGAAAGCTATAGAACTAAAATAGGCAGGTCCTTTGGCGGACACCCTTTCGTTTGAAGATAGAATGTTATTAACAACATGTAATACAGCAACAGATTGGCAATGTAGTTTTTTGGGAATATTTTATTGGGACTATTCTGAGCCAAGTTTTCTACAAAGCCCACCGTAAATTTTTTCCAGAATCCCTATTGCCATTCTGCCTCTGTAGTAATAGCATATCATTATAATATTAATTGCCGAACCAAACTGCAATTATTATTTGGTAATGTTTGTGCTAAAGAAGATGGCGATATAAGTCTTAGATAGAATGTCCTTTAATATCTGCTTGATCTACTTACCAGTTAAGTTCGGCTGTACTCACTCTTGGTATGCTCAAATCCTCAAAGCATACTTTGGCACAGTCTTCTTGTTGCTTGGCACATGGACAATCAGGGCAAGAGGAGAAATACGGTGTCATGTTATCAATTTGAAATTTACTTGGAGAATATAGACTGCACTTACATCCTGGTCTGATAAACAAAAGATAAAAATTATAAAAGATTTTATACCATCTTATTATGCTCAAAAAGAAAAACGGCAGCGATTGTATTAGTTTATATAATGATCATCAGAGTCCTTCACTATCTTTTCTGCTTTTTATCATTTAGCTACTTTAATTCGTAATGTACAAATGCTCAAATATCCAAGTTTAGGGTGTCGGTGCAATTAACTGAAGGTCCTAGTTAGAATCCAGGCTGTGAAATTTTCTTTCCTATTTTCATCAAAATTTAAACATCTGAGCTATGCCGTGTTATAAACACTTTTAGTACATTCTTGAGTTTCTTTCGTTTTCTATCTGCCGAAATAAGCCGGCGAGAACGCTTTCAAATAAAGTCTTCCCTTTAAGGAATGGAGTCGCGATTTGGAATCCGCGAAGGCATACGCCCCAAATTTATAAGTATATTGCTTCAAATTCAAAAATTAATAAAATATTACGACTTCAAAATGTATAAGAATTCAAAGTAGCGAGAAATTCGTTATTGTAGAGTCTTTACTTTAGATATCTCATTCTTAATTAAGAAGTCAGAGATGCGGACTTTGCCAAAATATCCTAAATACAATGACGTACTCGTTCATATGTCCGCGCCTTCAATGGATTATATTCGAAATTTTTATAAAATTTTGTACGACTTAAGCGGTTTGGTATAATTTATGCGCGAGTTAAGAGGTGAAATTTTCATTAATTAATGCTTCAGGGAAATGGGACCAAGAGTTTGCCACATTGAGATTTCCAGGGACGTGCCTATTCTTAAGTCATACTCCTCCAACTCTAGGCCCACCTGATGGTCAGTGAATACAACTTTGGGATAGCATTGCCCATACAAATAGGAATTAGTCGTAACTAGTCTTAAGAATAAAGCGGCATAATACCGATGGCAAACATGTCTGGAATTGGAAGGATCGTGGCTTTCGGGTTTCAGTTAAACATATCGTAAATGCAAATAAATTTAAATTTAAATATTGTTTTTAACTATATATTTCTATTTGTAAAAATTAAGTAAATAAAGTTGATTTATATTGCAAAAAAGCAAAAAAAAAGTTTCTAATATACATCGGTTTTATCTGTCTAGGATATTTTTTTGCACAAATTATCAGTAAATCGGTTACAAATGAATCCGTTCGATTTGCACAAATTCCTTTGCCTAAGGCGACAAAAGACATAAGGCTGTTGGTGGGTAATACATGTATACTGTATAAAATTACGAATTAGAATAGGTAAATTATACAGTGATAATTATATTTTCAGGGTTTACAGTTTTTCACGTTATTTATAGTAAAATATTGCTAACGTATTTGAATGGAAAAATGCTTACGTTTTTCCATACTGCGCTTGGACACTCAAAATTCCCACGAATAAAAGAAGAAAGTAATACATGATTGTCGTTTTTGTATAAAATTCAGACTCGCAAAATGAAGGGACATAAGCCTCCTTTTATCCCCAATAAGCGACTGATGACAAGGCAAATTTCGGCATTTTCTGATATTGCGGAGCAAGTTCGTAATTGAAACATTTGACTATTTTCAGACATATCATTTATCACTTCGACGTTGGCATGAATGAGGAAATTCTTCTCAACAGCTTCATCAACATAAAGTTATTTCTTCTTCAAGTCAGCAATTTATATTAAAGTATAAAACTTTAACGGAAAAACTGGGGGGAAAAGCGGACACAAAAAATATCAATATGAATTCTCAACAAAAACGTTTTTCTTTCTATTAATTGAAATCCTAGGAGATAATTTTTTTATTAAAAAAACTAAATTTCATTAATACAAAAGCGGAAAAGGTGTAGAGATACACAATAACGAAATGCATTTCAAAAATCGCATCTTCCTAAAATGGAAAAAAAAAAAAACAAACGATATTTTTGTTATCTCCTGAGTTACTTTAGGTGGGCAATTTTGGATTTTATTCAATTAATGTTTTTGATTTCTTGTAATTGCCAAGAATAAAAGGTTTTGTTTGTCATGCATCCTTTTCGCAGTGGGTTTCGATATCAGTGCTCCTTGTCCGATGTTTGGAGGGGAGCAACTTCTTCTGACGTAGAATAATTTGTGCGCTCAACTACTCCTATAGCTTATACGTTGAAGCAGGCTTTATTGAACAAAGCTTATAGCAATTCATTGTAGTAAATCTAAGATGAAAATCGGATACAGATTGTGAAGATATTTTGTTGTCTTAAAGCAGGCAACAGAGGGAGCCATTGCATTACTTACTTTCTTTTTCGCTCTCTCTCTCATTTTAGTCGAAATTAAGCTACTAAAGTTTATACTGTATATAGATGCGCTGTCTCGTAAATTTCTGTGAAGGCTGCTGCATATGTAAACTTAGAATTAATCTATGAATTCTATAGAAACTTGTGAGAAGCAAATTAAACCTTACGAAAAGTATGTTTGTTTAACCGTTCGTTTAATAAAGTAGCAATGGAAAACTTGTAGAACACACCATGTTTACCCAAAATCACCATTTTTACATAACTTATTTCTTTATTTCACAAGAAAATTAGAAAAAAAGAACTTTTTAAGATAGTTTAGTGTAGCGTTCTGCTATATATGATTTTTCCTTTACCCGTCTCCCTAGTGGACAGTTCCATTGTTATTTTTAGCATGACTCAGTACATACATGCGGATTAAAGTTTTTGTGGAAAAGCGGTTTGTTATTCTCTCTTCGTTTAGTTATCATCTCATCCACAGGTGTAGGCAATTATTCTTTTATATTTATCGTCATGTATGGTTCCAGCAGGATGGCGCACCACCCCAAGAACTATTAAAGTGTCACTGCTCTCGAGAAGTGCTTCTGGAACAAATTGAATAGGACACCTTGGTCCTGTGCGGTGGCCCCAAGTCACCTGATTTATTTCCTATGGATTTCGTTTTTTGGGGTTATGTGAAGGATGTTGTGTATCAAACTCCTCCCAGAGACTTGGATAAGCTGAAAACCCGATTTCAATAAGCATGTACAAACATTTCTCGAACAACATTTATAATGAGTATGAAAAACAGGTGTTACAATTTTAATTATGTATTGCTTCAGATGGTAACCAAATTGAACATTTTCTGTAATTTTCTTGTGAAATAAAGAAATAAGTTATGTAAAAATGGTAATTTAGGGTAAACATAGTGTGTTCTACAAGTTTTCCATTGCCAGTTTTGATTTATCTTGCACGGTTAAAAAGTTACGTTATGATTTGACCCCTTAAAGAGGTCAAATATAATGTTTGACGTGAGCATCAGATTGCACATCCTCCCTTTTGTATTAACAGATTGTTGATAATTTTAATAGATTTGTAGACATTTGGATAATTTTAATAGAGTTATAGAGGTCAAAGTAAACACCCTGTATAATCTACTAGTAGCTTCAAAAAGTTCCCGGAATTAATTTTTATTTCTGCACATAGAAAAAATGCAAACATTTCTTTCAAAAGACTGTCCTTGGGCAGTAATACACTTCTGCCAACGTCTGTATAACGCTTGGAAACACTCTGCGAAGCCAGTTTACGGAAGGGCGCGAAGTGCAGATATCGCAGCAGCTTTTGTCTCTTCACTTTGGCGTCTGTCTTCTTGCACGATGTTACTCACAAGATTAATTGTAGATGGATTGATTGAAGTTGATGGACGGCCACTCCGATGGTCATCTTTGATATTCAAACGTTGTTCCATAACTGACATTTTACGTAGCGAAATCAGAATGCGATGCTTATTCTACACAACCAGTTAACAGACTACCCGTGCACCGCAGCATTCCGTTTAAATCAGGTCAAAACACGTTCGAGCGTGATCTGGAAATGATAAACAATGCGGGGAAGCCTCCCTCACTCACACACACTATCTCAATTTCACAGCATATCACGATTCCAGGAACTTATTGAAGCTACTAGTATATGCAGTACCTTGATCTAATATTAAAAAGAAATTGAAAGCAAATATCTAGCAATTGGAAATCATCAGTATGATCATAAAAATTGGCAAGAAAATTCACGGACGCAAACTGAAATGAAATGTCATAAATATGTTGAAAACTGAAATATTCTTTAATGCCGACGACGTTACCCTCCTTCTGTCCAGTGATATTGAAGACGACCTTTCAATCGCTGCAAACGATCTGCTGACTAAAGTGCTCATCTGGGCAAATAATCACTCTCTAAATCTGAACTACGAAAAATGCTATTACTTAATCTTTAGGTTAAGAAATAAACGAGTAAACCCTTCTCGCATAGTCTTAAGGATCAACCAACACCTTCTAACCCCCGTTTCTAGCTTCAAATACTTAGGTCTAATAATCGCCGAAGATCTCTCATGGACCGCCCACGTCACCTACATTAGGAAGAAATAGCCTTGCTCTTGGCTTTATTTCTCGCGTGAAATTCCTTTCGTTCCCCACCTTTAAACTCTTGTACTTCTCCTTTATTTATTCTCATTTATGCTATGGTATAGTTTTTGGGGGCAACACTTCTCAATCAAATCTATCTACACTCCACAGAACTCAAAAACGGTTCATTAGAATTGCTTTCAGGACTCCCAGATTCTCCAGCGTTTCAACGCTACTTCATCAGTCGGGTCTGCTATCTGTTACTCAAATCTACTGGTACCATCTAATGATTTTATCTTTTAAACTTCGCTGTAACATATATACATTAAGTACTCCTATTAATTTTTTAGTAAATGGCCACATCCATAACTATGCAACACGCAAAGCTAACTACCTACGACCCCCAAATCATTCCACCAACTTCAGAAGATTAAGTCTAACATACTCGTGAATTAAAGCCTGGCAAATCTTACCATTTGAAACAAGCAACAACATCTCGCTGTATACCTTTAAAAAGGAACTGAAATCATCTTTATTAGCTGGCGCTCTGTTTATCGATGAAGCCCACTGATGTTCTGCTCTCTGTCTGCCCCCGTTCGCTGTTCGTTCTCCTTTTGCTCTCCTGCTGTAAACCCTCTTTTCTCTCATCTCCTTTTCATTATTAGTTTTTTTATACGCAATTTTACGATTTTTTTATGTGTATTTGTCTCATTTTTGCCAAATTTTTAATTGTTCCATTGTAATTGTTTACATTTGCCTTTTTATACACCTATGCGATGCTTCCACACAGATTCTGTGTGACCTGCGGAACATCCAATATTCTGATTTTATATAATAAATAAATAAACAATTAAATAAAAGTAAGGGGAAATACCTTTAATTTGTTTTCATTTTGTAATTGAAATCATGGAACACGTTTGGAGCGTTTGAACTACCTTATCTGCAAGAGAATCAAGTTCGCAGTTAGTTTCAAACAAGTTACAGTTGAAATTGGGTGGCCAGTGAGCTGAAGGAAGGTTTATGAATGACATTTCCTTTACCTAACAGGTAATTTTAAATACTTAATTATATAACCTCAAAATAATAAGATTTAACCAGATTTCTACCCAAACCACAGGAAATTAACTGATGAAACTATTTACCGTATATTGCAATCAATTTAATTCTTGCTTTTGAAATGTGAGCGGCTACGTTCCATTTGATAACCCTTGTATGTTGTAAATGGCAGAGACGATTATTTTTATGTTTGTCATTTCTGAAATCATAGTTGATAATTTTAATGTCATATAAGGACAAACTTTTAAATTATTTAATAGATTGGTGGGATTTGAATATTTGGCATCGTTTTCTTTCGAAATTTTCACCGTATATAGCCTACCTTTTAAAATATAAAATTGGAAAATAATATTTGACAAGCATTGTTTTGAAGAGGACAGAATGATTAAATTAATGTCAGCTATCTAGAAGTGGAATTGATGTAAAATTTGGTAAATTAATTCAGTTTAGAGGTGAAGTTTATGGGTTCAGTAAATCTTGGTTTCACGTGGCATGATTTTACCTCCGAGTGTTTAAATACATGAGTGCTTGTTCATATGGTTATTAGCAATCGGCGAATTTTCGCTATCGAAAGCATTTTAGCGAGATCGCTTGCGGCATAGCGGTTGTTGCCTGTCTCCTATTATTTCGGCCAAAGATTCAATTCAAAATACATGTAGTAGAAGCCAGATACCGAAACTATCACAGGGTCTCAGAAAAGTCTGAGATGTTGCCGTTCCTTATACAGTAGCTCGTATAAGATACAAAGCAATTTCTTTTTACAATTTTTTTTAATAAATTTTCTTTTTAAAGAGGGTGCGAGAATTTCTTGTTTAGCAACCTCGGAAGCATACTTAAAAGTAAACCTTTAAAAATCCTCTTCAGGTAGGGGAAAGCATTTCAATTATAAAGAAATAGGTTTTGCAACAACTCTATTTTAATACATTTCCAAACTTGTTTTAATATTAGCATTTATTATAACTAAACATATTATAATAAAACACTATTTACGATTTTACAAACATTTAGCAAAGAATTTAGCAAGTCTTTTCTGGTTATTAGTAAAAAGTTATAAAGTAATCCGCAGTGTAGCGATCGCCGTTTGTGGAACAAGATCTTACGCGTTGTTTGTAAACTCCTTTAAAGTTATATTTGTGACGTTTAGCGTCAATTGGTTAATTTAAAGGTGAAACTGAAACTGCTGTTTTGAGCACAGATTAATTTGTTAACCTCGTTACCACCTTTTGTTAACAACTTTCTAGCTACGAGATTACCTAGGAGAAGGTGGCAAGAGAAGAACAATTGAATAGTGGAATAATGGTCATGGAGCGAGATGAGGTTTGTGATATTAGAAGCTGTCCTTATTGCTGTCTTAAAGAAGTTGCATTTGCCAAATAAAATGTTCTTAATTGCTCAGCCCAGTTAAGTGAATTGAATTGTGAAGACTTTGACAGCTGCGGGTTCTCCATCTTACCAAGAGTACATTAGGTGTCATTAACTCCTGATCTTACTGTGGCGAGGATTCTGAAGTGCACCCTGGTCTGTTCGCGTGGATCACTGCAAATGGAGACATTTTGGAGGGCTGTGGAGAAGATGTTGAAATATACTACTTGTCTGTTCTTACAAGAATGATGGGGGCGGTATCAGTCTTTTTTTTTGTTCTATCAATTAAGCGGTGAAAGCATCCGTCTTAAAGTGAACTGAAATTTGATGTTATCTGCATATTGACAGCTTTTGCTTAAAGAATGTAAGAGATGCAGTTGCAAAGAAATGTTTGTGAATAACCAGTTCTTTCTTATTATTCTCGTAAGAAGAAGGGCAGCGTGGAGCAAGTTTTGACCTCGTGGTGCAAACCAGAGGATCGTTCCGAACTTTGCTCGTCAAACACAGTAATTTCACTTTTATTACAAGTTTTGTCATGCCGAATTTTTAACATCCATACGACTGTCATCATAAATTGTTTCATATCCCTCCCCTCCTAATTACTGACGATAGGAGACTGTATTTATCAAAACAATCCTCGTATATGGTAAATTTCTGTATGATGATTATTGTTACATGTCATGTTATTAATCATTTGAATTACATGTAATGAACTTTATCCCCTTAAGAACTAACACATGTATAATTACATTGTATTGGTTTATTGTTGCTTATGACATTTTATGATCTTTCTTAATCACTGTGATATCTTGGGCATTGAAATTACCGTATATATTCGTGTATAGGCCAAGAATTTATTTCTAATATTAAAAATGTTCTCTAAAAAGTATTCGGCTTATACATGAAGCAGAATTGATAGAAGTGTACAGCAGCAAATCCTGACCTTACCATGACGGCACCGACCAACTTGGTCGGGAATTAGACTAGGTTTTCTGTCCGTCTTCTGCATCCCTGGTCACATTCATGTTTTAAATTTATTATTATATTAGTACATAATTTACCTTTACGACCAGAATGTATTTATTAAGAAATTTACGCGAGAAATAAATTGCAAACCGTCATCGTTTACGGCGATTATGATTCTCCATTACGAATGTGGTCGATATTTTTGTCGGTATGGCTCTCCGATGCTTTCGAGGAAAAATAGGTGACACTATTTTGCATTTTACTCAATCTAACTTAATATTTACATTTTAAAGTCTTATATTAATGTCTAATAAATCCCTACGAAAGTGCCTGCTTATACTTTATGTGATATTATTAGTAAAGGGGCCCATTATTACAGCGTCTGCTAGAGAAGTGTCTGTTCAGAAACCATTCTGCTTAGGAAGCAAGTATTAAGTAAAGTTTTTGCATAGGCATAGAGAAACCAATAGTTCTGTTGCTAACATGGTGTGCGAAATTTAATGATAAATAAGTTCGTGAATGTAGAAAAATAAAATCTGAACTAGAAAAAAATTCTTACACACAAGGCGCGATGCTAAACACTACTCGAGCCATGGATTTTGGAATGTTGGCAGCATGTTAACGTTGCTACAAGATTGTGTTTTTCATGCGTTGCAGAATAGTTAAAAAGTTGGAAGTATTCAATATCCGGAATGAAGAACTTAGTTGCTTCAGAAGCGTTTAATAGATATAGAAGATATGGACTATGTTTATGCCAACGGACTAAGTTTTCACAGAAACTCCCACAAGATTTTACTGAAAAGCAAACCTATATGCGTTTTAACATATCTTAATAAAGGATGTTATTTGATAATTACAGGAAATGTGGGTGAAATATCTTTTAACCTTCGATTTACCCAGAAACCGAAGTGTTACTTAAATCGGAGAGGAAACTTTTTTTTTTTTAATTTTTTTTTGTCTGAAAAACAGAAAACGAAAAAAAGACATTTCACTTGTAGTTCTTTCTTGTTTGACTAATGGGACAAAATTAAATCCACTTTTATTTTTAAAAGAAAGACTTCCAAAAACATTAAATATCATCGAATAGTTAGTTATCATTCAAGAAAGGATGAGGAAGGGTCCGAAAATGATTACATAAGACATGGAAAAAAAGGGGAAAAAGAAAGTTGGCCCAGGTGCAGCTTGAAAAAGGGGAAAAAGAAAGTTTCTATTGGTCTGGAATATGTTCAGAGCCTAGAATTAAGAATGAAGCCAAGACTCCAAAATGACACTTCTTCCCGATGCTCCTATATCAGCTTTGCAGCCAGTTGATGCTTTTTTTTTAAAATGGGCCTTTCAGGAATCATGTTAGAAAAAAGTGACAAAACTTGATGTGTTCCAAAAAAATTAACTTAATGCGAAAATTTAGCCACCCAAATTGTGGGTTAAAAAATGCTTAGAAAGACATTTCTATAGGAGCTTTTCTCCGCTGGTTCCTAAAATGTTTACTCAGTAACACTTTAGATGGAACAAAAGATAAGCTTTATAAAGATCAAGATGAAAATAGTGTGCGTGTATGAAGACACCAATAGCAATTTTCCTAAGGGAATTCGCGATTAAGAATCTTGTTCATCAGGCCCTCTTATCGACTGGCTAATTAAATTATAAAACTTGTTAACTTACGATTTCAGAATAAAATTTTTAGACTTAAGTTGACTTAATTTCAGCGTTTAAAATGTAAATGCATAATGAATTTCATATTTTTATTTATTAAAATAATCCAGTTAAATTAAATAAACTTGTAATATTGCATCAGGTAATATTATCTCGCTTCGGTTTATGCGCGCATCAGAGTTTTCCATTTTTTTCGGTTAATTTGGCCCATTTACTAAGAGAAATAGAACTGAGCACTTAATTACTAATAAGCAAGTTAAAAGAATCAATAATTACTTTTAAGAAATCAATAACGACTTATTGGGTTGTTTCATAATATAGGCCGATTCTGGGTTCTGACACAAGTTAAAAAATCAGCAATAACAGACGAGGAAAATATCTGCCTTCGACAGCGATACATTGTCCCGCATAAATGCCGCAGTGGCAGAAGCTGGTCTAAGAACGCAGTATCCTTGATAGTGAACAGGTTGCCCGTCAATAAGTGATCAAACTGCTTAATATGTGAAAGTCTGATGGCGCCAAATCAGATGAATACGCAGGAGAAGGGAGGACCGTGTATCAAATATGTTGATTTTCTGCAAGCTTCTAACAGACCCATGTGGTCGTGCTCCATTATGGAGTTTGTATCGAATGGTTGATGCCAACATTACTGGCACGCAAATTTGAAAACAGTCTACGGACGGATCTTTCACTCCTTGTGCCAACACCAAGTTTTACTGATATTTGCAACCATTTCGGGCAGATTCTATCCAAGTTTGAATTAATGCAAACTCACTAACCTCACATCGCATCAAAAAAATGCTTTGATATGGCGAAGATGATTCAAGCACGTAGACATCAAATTACAAACTTTGCGGTGGAGTTTGAGTTCTTATACGATGCGTGCCTTAAGTAACCGGCTCTGCAAATTAGCGGAGTCGGCCAACATTTACGAACTAACTCAATATAATAAAAAGATTGAGCCATTATTTCTTTTTTTCTTTAAATCGTGTCAGCCTAGATTTTAGACCCTTACTAGTCTTTATTTTAAATCAGAATTTTCTTTCAATTAAAAGCTCGTTTTGAATTTATGAAGTTAAGATCATATTATAGAATACAGGGTGTCCAAAAAGTCTGGTAACATGGCAGATATACATTAAAGCTGCCAAGTAGGCGAGATCTGATGAGTGTAGTTTATAGGTGATAGGGGGGTGGCAAATTCATTGCCGCCCTCAAATTTGACTTTCACCCCCAAATTTAAGGTCATCCATTTACTAACTCGAAAACTATTAAAGACAGAGAAAATTTTCCAATTGCTACCCTGCAGAGCAACACCACATTAGTCTAAATACAATTTTTAATCACACCCTTCCCCTTGAAAGATTTTGAGAAAATGGGCGAGAAAGAGGTTGGCTGAGGTTTCTAACATATTTGAATTGCAGTGAAGCACACCGTTGAGAACTTTCTTTCCTTGAGTGACTCTTTCTCGCCTATTTTCTCAAAATCTTTCAAGGAGAAGGGTGTGATTAAAAATTGTTTTTAGACTAACATTGTGTTGCTCTACAGGGTAGCAATTGGAAATTTTCGTCTATCTCTAATAGTTTTGTCTTATCTTTAATAATTTTTGTCTATCTTTAATAGTTTTCGAGTTAAGAAATGGATGACCTTAAATTTGGGGGATCAAAGTCAAATTTGAGTGCGGCAATGAACCTCCCCCCCCCCATTACCTATAAACCACAATCATCAGATCTCGCCTACCTAGCAGCTTTGAAATATCTGCCAAGTTACCAGACTTTTTGGACACCTTGTATAATGTACAGTAAAAGATATACAGATTACAAGGCAAGTAAATTTTCAAATTTTTATTAGATATCAATTAAGTGAGATAGATAAAATATAGTTTAACATGTTTACAAATATGAACGGTGCTCATCGTTTTGTTTGGTTTGTTAAAAACCCATTTCTTTCACGATTTTTTTCACATTTACAAAGAGGGTAGTTTAATATTATAAAATCATACTTAGGTCGCAATTAATAAGAAAAAATAAATACAAACAAAATGTACAAATTTAGTCTACAAGTAATGAGGAGCAGCTTTATTTCGTTCGTCCTTAAATAAAACTTATTAAAGAAATGTACATATTTGTTCCAGTCTTTTTTTTAACAATTAAAATCGCAAAACTATACTTCTGCTCTGAATATCTGTAACCAACCATAGATATACTCTACCGTGCGTTTTATCCACTGTTATCATTGTGTTTACTCTAATGGAATTTTCCATTATAAATGATGATGGAAGTTGAATGGAACAACATTGCAACACTTGCGAGAAACGTAGAAAACTTTTATACAAATATAAACAAAAAATAAATGAAAATAGCAAATATGGGATTATTGAACTTTAAGAAACGTAAGGGGGAGAAGTTTAAAGATATCCCTGAGTATTTACATTAATGAAAAAAAAATTGAATGCACACAGAAACTTAACAACACGTCTAAACTGAAAATCCACATCAACAGTACTTAAAAAAAGGGTAATTCAAAATATTAGGAAGAAATCTCTGAACTATATATACACATTCCAGTTAATTAACGGAGCGAACGTGTTGCAACGTTGGCGAAAAGAAATGATTAATTTCGCATTTGAAGGAAAAAATTCATTCAAATACTAGGGAGGAAAAATAATTTAGAGATGGAAGTAATCGGTTAGTGACTGAGTAGCTTCTATTTAAATGACAATTTATCAACAAAAAGAGAAATGAAACCTCGAATACAGCTTATAAGAAAACGAGTATCAGATTTCATAGAAATAGTCTGCAGAAGGATACGTAAATATTTCTACTCAATGTGTAAGTGGTGCCATTAACTTGCAAAGTGATGAGCGATTCAAGTTTCGACAAGGCTCTCAGTGTAATGAAGATTAAATTTCGCTTGCAAAGCAATTTACTATCGACTGAAAAAAATTATTTAACATTTGAAATATAAAATCGCCGAAGAGTGGAATGGCGTATTAAGTGATAAAATGTTTTAACAGAAGATGTTTATCCTGAACTATTTTTTTAAAAATCAAATTTTGACTGAGTAAGTTATTTTTCCAATGTTTATTTTGTGTCAAGAATTCACTACGTAAAAAACATTCATTTTTAAATGAACTTGTTAAAATTCTTTACCTTCAAGTGGGCAATCTAAATCTAATATTAAGAAACTAAGTTGGCATCAATTTAAAGCCAAATTGTTTATGATAAAAATTATTTACTGCTGTTTGATGGAAACTTTATTTATTACTAATGGAAGTCAAATTTTGTTACAAAGGTTATGGCCAAAACTCATGGTCTCAAAAAATTTCTTGATTCGAGTTCTTGGATAATTTCTATAAACCTGTAACGAAATTCGACCTAATTTATAACAGGTCTAGCGCAACGCTTCTGTATTTGATAAGAACAGGCAAAAATTGCATTGTTGATAGTGAAACGAGAGGCAACAATGTAAAATGAAAAACTTTGAAATTTTTATGAATTTATAGTTGAAAATAAAGAATTACTATGGGATAAATTATGTTTCTAAACTATATTGATATTCCTTATAAAAGACATTTGTAAATCGAGAAGAAAATATTTTTTGAAACATTTAAATAATGGATATTTCAACGTAAAGGGATTCGTGTGAAAGAGCAAGAGATGCCCGTAAAATATAGAAAAAGTATAGTTGAGTCTGTAATAGGTAAAATGTATTTAAGTATTCCAAATTATGTACAATCTTAGTAAATCCTCTTATGTTTATGGTTGTAAAGTAGTGCTAGAAAGCGCTACATAGTCGCTACACAGGCAAAGCAATTGAAAAAGTATAGTTATTAGGCCTGTGTGAATTAGGAAACCAAAAAGCGTCGAGCTGTCAATGTCAAGATAAAAAAATGTTTCCAAATCAGCTTTTAAAAAGCATTTAAGAAGTAATTTTATCCTAAAAAAGCAAAGTTCCTACTTTTCGTATAAGATCCAAGAAATAACCATTCTACAAAAAGCGTAAATTTTTTTTTTTTTGATATAAGAAATTGTTAAATAACAAAATTTAAAACAACGGAATGAACTATAAAGGATATTTAATGTCTTTACGGCTCAGGCCGAAAGTAAAGTGAAAAACTGACAAGGACGGAACGTCATCGACGTAGTCAAGTTAATCTCGATTTTTTTCTGGAAATTCTGTCGGAGAAAAAGTGGTCTACAAGTCGAAATTTTTGTATTAAGAAAGAGTAAAATAAAACAGAAGTCGTCTTCATCATCCTCCCTCCGTTGTTGAAAGACATTTTTCAACGTCTTTGCAGTTGAAAGAACACGGTATTGAAGTTATAAAGGAATTCGGCTGGGGGATTGGAACGAAGAGGAGAAAATGGGATATGGAAGGTTGGCTTCAGATGTTCATTTGCGTGCATTCAAGTAATCAACGATATAATCAATCGGATGACTAGAGAAAGATCAACAATGAATATTAACAATCTCTATGAGTAAGTACAATAAACATTTCGTGGAAAAATTCAATAATATTTAAAGATTTAATTTTAGAAGAAAGAGAGGAAAATGAAAGTCGTCGACAATTAATATGTTACAAACAAACGATTCAGATCGAGACAAATAGGACATGGAAAGTTGAGGTCAGGGGCGATGAAGAGAGGAAGGAAAGGAGTTAATTAGTTCACAAGATTATTTAACAACTTCAAAAAACAACCAGAGGACAAGAAAAATTTGCCGCCCAAAATGCTTCGAAACATTTCTTGGTAAGTGTTTTCGTTAGGATGATTATGTGGTAGTTTCTGAGGAGAGTAAGATGAATGCAGTTAAGAGAAGCACCGGCTACTTTTAATGGAAGTCCATTGATATTTTGTACGTAAATAAAAGGAAATAAAAAATAAAATACAATTTTCTTTCTAAAAGTTAAGGAATCATTTAGGCCTAAGTAAAGATATTAATAATTCCGAATTGAAAATGGATATCACTTGAAATTCTTCAGGCATTTGTGACCTAGAATTTAAAAAAAAAAAATCATATTTCGCACCAACAGGGGTGAGCAATCCCCATCCTTTTTTTCTTTTTTTTTTTTAAAACGACTTAAAAATGTTTTTAATAACCTTAAACAAAATAAATTATTATTTTTTTACAAACGCACAATTTTCACACAATGTTTACAGTTTAACCATTCATGAACCGATGTTTAAATGAAACCTTAAATTTCGATGCTTATTATTGAAACCAACCATATAATGATTTTATTTCAAGCCAGCTATGTTTTTTTTTAATAAAATTGTTTTGATGTTTAATTAAAAATTGTTATTATTAAAACTATTTTTAAAGAGAACTTTTGGCAAAGCAAATTAATTTAAAAGGTGCCACTTAAAAACAGTAGCTCTCTGCAGTTTCGAAATATATATATATAAAACATTGCCAAAAATATTGCACAATTTTCCGTGTAAAACAAAAAAAAATAAGAAAAAGATTAAATTTTCTTAAATACTAACAACACATTTTTTCAAATAAAAGTAATGGTTTGTTGGATGATGAAGTTTTTAAAATTGTGATTCACTTACTGGATACTAAAAAAAAAAGAAGACAATTTAAAAAAAAGAAAATTATTGTACTCTGAAAAATTCAACTTTGATCAGTCACTTACTGACTGAAAAAATTATTATAATACTATAAACACTTGCTTGACTATGCAAAAAATACTGTTCGTGTTCTAACTTTTCCCATGGAAAATTCAGGAGATTCTTTGTCGTCTACTCGTCGTTGTTCTTAAGTATTTTTGCAAAACACGCCATAATCAAAGGGGCAATTGGAACAATCAATTCAAAAAGAAACGGTTCTAAATGAATTCTTTGGCTTCTTTTGTACCAGAGCTTCGTTAAAAGTGTTTGATATTCCATGATTTAACTCTCTGTGAGTCATTCTAATTTTCGCAAAAATTGAATAAAATACCACATTCTGTTGACTTGCTGATATCAAGGCGAAATACAAAAAACAGTTAATTTATCAAAAGAAGGAATGATTACAAGTTTCTGCACACTTTTTTTTTTGCCACTAAACGACATTGAGGTTGTTCATTTTGATATTCCATTCGTAATAAAGTTGCTTCTTTCCTTTTGGACGAGGTCGAATGATTATTTATTATTTACTTCCAGAGGACCGTTTGGATTATTTCTTCAAAAAATTGAAAAACCTAAGTCGTCTGCTGCTCGGAGGTGGAGCCATCAACATTGGTACCTGGTTTTTATGTGTCACGTTAATCTGAAAAAAAAAAAAAAAACCATTTAAAAAAATTAACAATTCAACTGGAATTCGCGTCGATGTTGTCAGAGTCGATTTCACCAATGTTAAGGAAAATTAGACTACGATACACAAATTCCAGCAAGATTTATGCGAGGATTAGAGCCAATCTTGGATATGATATACAACTCCAAATTGTTAGAAATAGTTAGGTACCTAGTGATATCTGCAATGTTTCTTCTTTCAGTTATTATAAGCGAGCGCTTTTACATCGAACTGAACTTTTCTTATATCTCTCATCTGGAAAATTCCACATGAACTATGCTTTCTTCCAATAATGTTTTTGTTTAGAGCAATAAAAACAAACTAGTAGGCAAGCTAATTTTGTAGACTTTTTTCCCCGGTGACCATGTTCAGTTTACTTTAACAATTTAATTTTAAATATAATTTTTAAATTTTAATTCTAATTGATATTATAGGTTTCATGATCTATGCATTACACATATAGTGGCAAATTTATTAGGAAGAAAAGACTGATCAGTGTATTTGAATAAGTAATATTAATATACGAGGGAATTCGTATGATATTAGGTGTTTCTTAAATAACAAATTAGTGTGTTATTGATGTTTATTACCTAACTGTTGAATTGTATTGCGCTGAAACATATCATGACACTATACTATTTTTTTTATATGTCTATTCACCGAGCAAATTAACACACTACAATTCTATTAACTTGAAAAGCAATATCATTCGAGATCTGTCAAACAGGATTGTAAAATAAATTGAATTAATGTTAACTTGGTTTTAAACAGCTTCAAATGAACATCAGTGAAACCGAATTTAAGGAAAAATGCCTTTTGTTAGATTCAACAATAAATTGATTAAAAACGACTTACAATGCATGGAGGCTGCATCCAAGGTTCACCGTCTATCTGCATTGGGAAGCATTTCTTTGTTCTGAAAGACATTAAATAAAATTATCAATTTTGTTTAAGAGATGCACATTCGAATTTCTCTAAACCGGAAGAAACTTTTATAAGCTGGACATTTTTAGCGTTAACCCGGTGATTTTATGTGCATGCAATACAACATAAATTCTAGAATTTGCGTTATTTATTAAACTTGTATAAAAGTTTGACACAGATTTTTAGGACATTTAAATGATGCAAAAATTTCGTAGTAATAAAACTGGGAATTGTGCTAAGAAACACCATTGAAAATATTTTTCTCCAAAGAAGACCTACCTACCTCTTCAGGCATACATATCAAAGTTATCCCAGTTATCTTACAAGGGAACCACCTGAACCTGTATCTCAGTTTCAGACCAAATTGATATTTTTTTATTCACCTAAAGTTACTATTAATGCTTGCAGAAGGAAAAATCACAACATTTTGTTTCTTTCAAAATAAACCGCGAAAACGAAAAAGATTGAGCGCACATAGCCATACAAAGACGGTATTAATTATGCTATAGTTAAAGCGGTGTGCGTATTATTGCGCCTGATGGACCTTCTTTCCTCCACTACTCAACAATACGCATGAAAGCAATGGGACTACTTCCTATGAAGCAGCAGCAGATGACAATTGAATGGATTCTGAAACAAACTTTTATTTTTTAAAAATAGAGTATTAAAATTAGCTAATTGCCATCCAGTAAAAAAAACAAACTTTATTCGTAATTAATAACCATTTCCTTAATTTATTATTTTATTAATTAATTCTGTAATCTTCGTAAATTTTCTGAGACTGAATTCATTCTGGTCATGTAGTCAAGAGTGAAATGAGGGTCCGTCGATCTAATGTAGAATGGCGCAGCCGAGAACACGAATAAGGGTTGGCGAGGGGGGGTATGTATCGCGGTGCTTTATAACTTTAAATTAAAAAAAAAAATCATGGATGCTTACCCCATCTTATAAATTATTTCGAGACGAACAATTGTACAACAAATTAAGGTTTTGTGCTTAATAACACTGTTCTAAAAGCAATTCTTTGGCGACCGTCGTTACGATTTTACTTCCCCTTTATCGCCATGCTTTTTTTTCTTCTCACTTCCGCTATCGCCACCGAGCAACGCCATCGCTTCCAAGGTATGCTTGCGCGCAAACAAAGATTTCCGCGTACAAATTCGGATGGTTCCTTGTTAATAATGGATGGTTTTAGCTTAATCGAATATATTAAATTCCATGGTAAAACTATAGACAGAAAAATTTTATGGATTTTCAAAGAGCTCTTAATTCTCTGCAGATATCAAGAAAAGAAAGATCGGATTGACAAATGGCTTTTACTTGATTACTTTGCATTCAACAAGTATTTTTGATTTGAGTGACGAATTTAAATTGAATATTAATAAAATGACGATAATTAAGGAGTTTAATTAATAAACTTAGACAAGTAATTTCATGTGACCAATAGCACACTATCATCATGTTAAAAATGGCATATCATTGAATCTATGAATTTGATAGATCATGCAAAATAAATTATCGCCAAGCTAGTTTAAAATGTTTATGTTCACCCCCCCCCCCCCCATCTTATTTCGGAATTTTTCCCTTTCACGTGTTTGAAGGATTACTACAACCTTTTTTTACAAAGAACCATTGCTACATTCGTGAATGTCAAATTTTATTATTTGTAATTGTAAATTTGTAATCCAATGAAATAAAATAAAAATTACTTAATAGCAAAAAATAAATAAATAAATAAATAAATAAATAAATAAATAAATAAAAATTAAAAAAAACAACAAAAAATATCGTAATCTTTCAGTTTAATTTTGAAAACAATAATAATACATGTATTAATTTTGATGTATGAACATAATAATTTTAATTTAATTTAAATTGGCAGAGAATTAGTGCATGTTTATTTCGCGACGTTGTCAAATATAACTAATCTGGCAGCATTACTAGTATACATAGATCGGCAAGTACTGTTCTTTGATTCAGGATTGTTACTTTGCGTTTTGACGTCCTTCCTTGATTATTTCTTTCTTTCTAGCCTCATCTCAGCTTTTTTCACATGCCAATGTTGTCTAGAAGACATGTTCGGTGGCTCCCTTTCTCGTTTCAAAAATTCGTTCGTTGTTGATTACGCACTTTTTCAGAACATTCGTGTTGTTCTTTTGTGCATATTATTTTCTGTTTCGTATATTAGCATTGATGCAATATAAATATGGACGTGAAGTTGAAGTTGCTTGTTTCCACTCAAGTAAATTTATCCGGTATATATTATGTTTTCATAGATCATAACAGCACTGAAAATGACTCTATAGAAGAAGCCGGTCTGGAATAGCCATAACGTAAAGTTGTTTTAAAGAAAACCATACATTAAATAAGATAAATAATAGTCTTCTTTCTTTCCCAATAATTTCTTAAATTCGTTATGAGAAAGCACTTCTCTCTACAATCAGTTAAATGTATGAAAGAAATATTTACAGAATTTGAAAATGATCTTCTTCTAGTCCCTTAAAAATCAAATCAGCAAATAACGAAGAATACTAACTTGATGATAATTGACGAACATTGAGCCAATCTTCGTCCCGAAGCTCTCAGCCCTGTTCGTACTTGACCCATGTGGAGACAATTTTCCAAGCCAACGACTTCGATTAGTTTGTCGCCAATGTCTAAGGATAACGAAATAGGGGTAATTATTTGTGAATTTCTCAAAAAGTACATCAATTTACTGGAGAATTAAAAAAAAATATATATTCCGGGATGCAACTCACCTTGAACAGCCAGAGCCAAATCCATGGAAGTGAAGCTGCTACTGCTGAGTTCTCGTTCGCCAGCCTTTTTTTTCTTAGGTTTCGTCGAGTGCCGACTTCTCTTCCTGTGGCTCTGGTTGTCTCCCCACAGATTCGAACCCCCGTGAGTAAAAGGGATATTGAGCAAAGCGATGCCTTGCAAAGAGGGACCGTTCACCAAATCCAAAGACATGCCATCACACTGTAAACAATGCAGAGAAAAACCAAGGAAGTATTTCTCGTAACTAATATAAACTATTTTATATATTATTTCTTGTTTGGTGAATTTCAAAAAATGTAATAATTTCATATGTAAATAGAAAACCTTTTAATATTTTAATTGATACGGAAAAATCAGACTGAATTAAAAATTTCAATTTTATGCACTTAAAATGCACTGAATATTTCACGTATTTAAGATTTAGTTATACTTAAAATATATTGCTGGCTATGGAGATTGCTATGCCCACTTTGCTAACTGAAAATTTTATAAACCATCGCAGGTGAATTGATGATAGTACGAGGGTAGCCCAGAAAGTAATGCACCACAATTTTTTTTCTTCAACAATTATTTATTGAAAAATATTTCTTTAATATTAGTTACAGTTTTGACCAAAAGGTGGCGCGGGAGTTTCAAGTAGAATAGAGAGCCTTTATACTGTGCCTGTTTTACGTTCTTTGACTGTGCCCGCGCCACGAGAAGGCGGTTGCGTTTCCAAAATCTCTCACATGGCGCGCTAGGTGCTTTGGCCAATCCATTTTTCTATAGGGTAATTTCTTTTTCGCAACATCATCAAAATATGAAATCACGTTCAGAGCAACCTTCCTTCCTTCAGAATGTAACGTTTTCCCTGTTACCATTTTTGCACGAATTTCCATATACAAAAATAACTTTTTCCAAGCCCTGAGTAACTTTGCAGTATACTACTCCTACCTTTTAGCAAAATGGATTGGCCAAGGCAGCTAGCGCGCTATGAGAGGTTTTGGAAACGCAGCCGCCTTCTCGTGGCGCGAGCACAGTAATCATGATTATAAAAGCTCTCTAATGTAGAATAAAATCTTGTCATGCATGAAATAAGCAGATGAGTTAATTGCGCATCATCTTGGCTCTAAGGATGTTACTTTGATGTTGCTTTAAGAAACGCTTCGACACAAGCGATTTTCGAAGATTCAAGAAACTGAATTTAAAACGAATTTAAAACTCCAGCGCCACCTTTTGGTCAAAAATGTAACTAATATTATAAATTTTTTTTCATTATAAACAAAAATCCCCCGCGTTTCTGAGCATTACTGTGCAAACCGCATCGTTTTATTGTAAATAGTTTAATAATTATAAGGTTTTAAAAAGTCTACTGACTTTTGGATCACCCTGTATATGTGATATACGCCTTATCACAAGGTATATCATATCCACCCTCAAAATGAGGAAGGCACCTCAACAAACATTATATGCATATTTTAGAGAAAACGTATTGTGACAATCTAAATTAGAAATTTAAAATTAAGAACGGAAAAGATGGCATGCAAGCAAAACAATTTTGACTCACGATGATTTCCACGTCTTCGTGAAGGTTCTTGCAAGTGGCAGCAAAGGTTTCCGACGTTGCAAATTCGAAATACCACATTTTATTCTTCATCCTATTTCAAGAAGGAACATTAAATAAAAGGAACGAATTCCTTTCATTTTCTTTAGATTTTCTCGACGGTTTACCTGCTGCTGAATTTTTCTGGGTGTTTCTCCCTCTCCAAGTGGAATCGAATGCAAATGCTCGCATCCTGTAAAGTACAAAACAAAATGTACACCGATTTATGTAGTAATAAATATCTAGCAATTTAGATTGCCATTCAATAATAAATTAAGGAGGGCCTAATGAAATGAAATTTATTCAAAATTTTTTGAAAAACCTGTTCTCAACGAACAATTCTAAAAATATTTACATTTATTTCGCTTGCAAAAATGGAGTTCAAAATGAAGTTATTCTAATATTCAATAATAATAATACCATTATAGTTTCCATTTTTTAAAACTGTATTTACGTATCCTTAAAATTTACGTGCTCAATTTTATGAAAGATTATTAAAAAAATTTTTCCTTACGACGCCTATAGAAAAGTAGTTGTTAATGATGTTGTAGGGAATGATGTCACCACGTTCTGTATTATCTTCTGCGACGGTGATATCAATTTGCCACCTGAATAAAGGAAAAACAAAATCAGTTCTGAAAAACTCCAGAGGAGAGAGCAAAGCAAACGAAAGACAGAACTGTGAGCGAATATATTTTAAGTTGTCTTAGAGATTTTATATTCAAAATTCAAATAATTTACCTCCGAATTTATAAAATTATACTTACAGCTTTTAACGTTAATTATAGTGAATTTAGAAGACCTATGTAAAATACATATGAGTACCTTTAATGGAGATTTAATATAAATGCAAGTACTAATTTAAGCTAATTACTAATATAGTATAGTATGTCTACGAATCACCACACCCCAGCAAGACGGAACCGACTAAGCATCGGAAGCAACTTCGCTAAGGAGCTAGCAGCAACACAGATCGCTGTATCAGGGCAACAGTGTACAGGCATCTCAATACATTTTGTCTTTAAGCCAGTAAATCCATGAGGTGTATCCTTTTGAGCCAAACTCACCGGAGGGGACGCTTATTATGTGCACCGATCATGCGTCATGGACAGAGGCACAATGGAGACGCGCCATGTTTTTCGATGAGATCCGGTACTGCCTGGAGACCACAACATCGTCGAATAAGGGATCCATAAGTGTCCAGATATACCGGGATAATCTTCTGTTCGATTTTTCAGGGATGCTGCTGGTTCCGAATTTCTGTACGTGAACAACTCCCGTCTCCCGTTTGGTAGATGAGTACCTGCAATTTGAAGCCATCCAGCTTGCATGTTCCCCATACCTTAATCCAACTGAATATGTATGGGGCACTCTAGGGAGACGTGTTGCTGGACGCATTTCACCATCCGAACACTACACGAGCTGAAAACAGCGCTGGTTGAAGAGTGGGATGCAGTCCCCAGTTACTTGATACTCTGGTGCACATTGCGTAGCTTGCGTTGCGAACACGGGAGGTACCATACGGCCTCTTTATGCCACCCACAACCAGTTGGATGGTACTTCAGGTCGCCTACGCCTCAGTGAGGTTTTGGAAGTTGACATTTCTTCTGTCAGCAGTTGCCATTTTTATTTTTTGTGTTGGTTAACTTTCTACATCCTCCTATCAAGTTTGGTCCCGTTCGGACAACCAGAACAGTTCATTTTTATAAAATCTCTTAATTTATGGATACCAGCATATTTATCATAATTAATTTTAGCATTACTAAGTATTTTTAACAATGTCATTCATCAGGGTGATCCAAAAGTAACAGAAAAAGTAAAACTTCAAAAATTCGAAAAGTATAGATAGTAGCACGATGCGGTTTTCACAGAAATGCATGGGAATCTTTTTAAATAGCGAATAATTTTATTGCCAGAATAGTTAAAATTGTCACGGTGTGAAACTGCAAAACATTGATCACTCTGACTGACTTTGCCATGAGATCTGCAGAGGTACGTAATTTCAGTTGCAGTTAATACTAAAGTTAAACTTTCAGTATTTAACGTTGCGAATTGTGCTGCGCCACTGTGCAAACTACTGACACAAGTGAAGCACACCTGTCAGTTACAAATAACTATTCTGGCAATAAAATTTTTCGTTATTACAAAAAAAGTTCCATCTCTCTGTATCAAGACCTGCTTTCCCTATTCAGTACTAAGTTCGCGATCTCCAGACGCCATTACCACCGTGCACTTCTGAATTTGATTTAACTAAATCACTTTAACACATGAAAATTATACCTAAAGAAATCTTATCAATCGTGCTAAGAGCTCCTGTTATGTGCTTCTGTTTGTAATGGCGCACCAAAACTTGGTTTGACTTGAATTCACTTTTCTTCCTGAGAGCTTTGATTTGCTGCAAAACTGCGCATCAAATCAAAACTAAAAAGGTCGATACTTTCCGAATTATTGAATTATTTATTTTTCTGTTAAATTGGATCACCCGGTACATGATTATGCAATCATAAACAGACATTCAGGATAAATTCAGAATTTTTTACATTAAGTATTCAATATACAGGGTATCCAAAAAGTCTGATAACATGGCAGATATCTCAAAGCTGCCAGGTAGGCGAAATCTGATGAGTGTGGTTTTTAGGTAAAAGGGGGGTGGATAATTCATTGCACTCAAGTTTGACTTTGACCCCCAAATTTAAGGTCATCCATTTAATATCTATTAAAGATAGAGAATTTTAGCAATCGGAAATTATTCTCTATCTTTAATATTTTGGAGTTAGCAAATGGATGACCTTAAATTTGGGGCAGCAATGAATCCCCCCCCCCTATTAACCACACCAGCTTTGAGATATCTGCCATGTAACCAGACTTTTTGATTATAGTGATAAGAAAATAACTAAAAGCGATATGAATAATTAAAAGTTCAATTCCCACAAACTAATTCCAAACAAGGTGGAGTGTCAGAGAATAGTTTCCTTGATCGTTTTGTTACAGTTCAGAATGTGTTAAGAAGCTTCATCTTACGTTATCCAGGGTCATTTATATTTTTTTCGTTTTCTAAATTTATCGGAATATTTAAGTAAATTATATCTACAACAATACTGGTCGTAAACTTAATTAATACTGTCGTAGACTATCAATGGACATATACAATGGATTCAAATTGTAATATTACGGAAGATGAGGTACCGCCTAACTTAGAGCGTTTAGAGAAGAAATGCTTCGTTAAATTTAATACATATTTGTTTTTATATTTTCATTTTTTTTCTATATCTTCTTAGAAAACTGAAGAAACTTAAAAGCGCACTAAAAATGTTTTTTTTTTTAGTTTTATCTATAAAGCTAACCATGTATTCTTTTCTCTTAAAAAGTTTGAGTAATAAATTGTATTTATAATTCCGTGACATTTTTAAAAGATTAGAAGTCCAGAAGGCGACATTTTGAAACTACAGAAATTTTTCGAAGAATCTTTCGTCCCAATTCTTGATTATTCATTCTATCATACTTGATGTCATGGCGGTTGGCAGATTACACAACAGACGGCTCTGAATTGTGTCAGTTTAATTAAAAACACCCTGTACATCCATTCAGTATCCTTTAATTAAACCATTAATACTTATTTTTTTTTCAAAACTTAACATCTTCTACTTTATTACCTGTCCATCATGATACAAACACTTTTTTCGACTTTCTTCAAGATCTTGTGCAGGTTCTCTCCTTCGTAACCGGGACCCCAACGTAGACAGCGGGCAAGATCATTGCCCGTGCCGAGAGGAAGGACCGCTACCGCCGGCTGTTTCACAAACTGAACTTTATCTGAAATAGCAATCGCATTCTTTAAATCTATGATTCAATTGAAAATTCAGTCCATATTTGGAACAACATTATATCTGAATGTTCCATTTTATGACCATGCTTTTCTTTTCATTTCCAAACATGGACTAAGCAATCTCCCCTAAATTCTTTGAGGGTTGTAAATAAAGTAGTAGCAATATCTTCATGAGACCTTGTTGATAATTCAGATATTGCTGTTGCTGATAGACCACATTCAGGTGTCTGTAGTTTCATAATGTGAAGTTATTCGAGCAGTAAGCACTTCACTGCCGTTATCAATATGAAATGCTCTGCTGACGGAATTCTACAAATGTAAAAACAAGCGCAGAACACTCGCAGAAAATTATATTGAAAGAATTTAATTCTACAGTCTTGGTAAATGCACTTTTGTATATTTATTGAAATGCAGTGGTCGCCGCTTAATATAGCCACCTTTAATATGGCCACCCGCTTTTTATAGCCACTTTAGCTCGGTCTGGAATTTTCTAACTGTTTCTTATGTAACATATTTTTGCTTTATGTGGCTACACTCCGCTTAATATGGCCACTTTTTTCAGAGGTAGTTCAGGAATTCCACTTTTTCATCTCATCTTACTCCGGATAAATGAACACTCCGTTTATAATATCCACTTTTCATTTCCCTCTAAGCTAATGGGCAAAATTACAGATTGTGCTGATTGGTTAATTACGTGTGTATAAACTGTACGTGTGAATGGAGTTGCTTTGGTGACGTTAACAAGGCCGCCTTCCCCAACTATTGGATCTTTTAGATCCTGCTGATTTTTGGGGACTTTATTCGTCAATCTACAATCTGACTCTCGTCCCTTCTGGGGACTTCTTCTCTGGAGGACTTAAGAGGTTCATCAGGCTTCTCACCCAGTTCAGTGTACCTCCTCTGGTTTACTCTTTGGGCGAGCGTGCAAAGTGAGCTTGGCTCCTGGACCACTCGCGTCTTTCTTTTCACTTCACTGTTCGATTGTCGATGAGTTGCTTTGGTTCGCTCCTTCCTGTCAAAGAGGACTTTTCGTGTTAAGGTTGGGGACTCCTTGTCTGAACCCTGCGATGTTAATGCTTGTGTACCCCAAGGCTCTGTCTTGCGGCCAGCCTTATTCAATTTCTTTATCCATGACTTTCCCAAGTTTGCAAAGTGTAATCTTTACTTGTTTGCTGACGACGGGTCCATCATGACCTGTGCACGAAACCCAGCATATGTCATCACTCGACTTCAAAAAGCTTTACATCAGTGCAAGAGCTGGTTCAGATTAAAGCTGAATGTCAAATAGTGCAAGGTCATGTTTATCACTCGCAAATGCAAAAACCCTTCAAAGCCCCTCTTCGTATTTGGCAAGAAACTTGAGTGGGTAAAAAGCTATAAATATCTTGGTGTCATGATCGACTCCAAACTAAACCGGAACGACCAAGTCCAATACGCGCTCAACAAGGCAAAGAAAGCGAAGTGCAGTTTGATTGCACTTCTGGGGCGAAACAGCGCTATTGGTGTAGATAAGAAACTCTTGATATACAAGGTTGTGATTCGTACTATTTTGCTTCATGGAATGCCTGCTTGGGCTTCTATTTGCAAATCTAGGTGGAAGGATCTCCAGACCTTCCAAAATGTTGCTCTCCGATCCATTGCCCAACTTGACAGAAGAGTTGCCAACATCCACTCTGTCTATGAGGATTTGGGGATGACCCACATAGGCACCTTTGTCCAGACAATTATGAAGAACATGCTACCCAAGATGGAGAATCATGAAAACACCCTGGTTTCTGGTATTCTGGACCATCGACTCGTTGTTAAGAATCCCCTCAGGTTTCGAAGACCGCGCCATATCCTGGAAGTCTGCTTTGATGACGTTAACAAGGCCGTCCTCCCCAACTATTGGATCTTTTAGATCCTGCTGATTTTTGGGGACTCTATTCGTCAATCTACAATCTGACTCTCGTCCCTTCTGGGGACTTCTTCTCTGGAGGACTAAAGAGGTTCATCAGGCTTCTCACCCAGTTTAGTGTACCTCTACTGGTTTACTCTTTGGGCGAGCGTGCAAAGTGAGCTTGGCTCCTGGACCACTCGCGTCTTTCTTTTCACTTCACTGTTCGATTGTCGATTGTCGATGGAGTTCAGAATACAGCATCCTTTTGTGAAGAAATTCTTGTGTGAAAAATTTGCACTAAATTCCTTGTTTCCTTGGAAATTGTTTCCTTTAGAAAGTTTATTAAGCGAGATTGTTTCCTTTAGAACGTTTATTATGCGAAATTGTTTCCTGGAATTTGAGTTGGCAACAGTGGTTAGGTTAGGTAAGGTGAAGAGAGAAATGGCTCAGAAGAGAAAAATATGAGATTTATCAGCAAGTGAAAAAATTGACCTTTTGAACCGGTTTCATTCAATGGAGTTAAGTGACGATAGCTTCAATGACTGGGTAATGATTGTCAATCATTGATTGACCAAGATTTTCCAATTGTGAAAGAATCAACCAACATGGAAGCAGATGAGGATGCTCTGGCGGACATCATCTCTAAGATTGAAAAAGAAATTGAAAACCAAGAAGTTGAAATCAATAACAGCGATGATGACGAGGAATTAATTAACCGTCGAATGCAGAAGTTCGAACAAGCCTGCGCGCCATCCAAACAGTTCTTCAAATGAGTGGCTATGATAAAATGGATGACTGTTCAAAGTAACGTTCATGATTTTTTAAGAACATGTCAAACAAATATTAGACAATATTTTAAATAAACTATTTTGACAAGATACTGTACGTGTATAAATGATTATTTAAGCAAACAAACTTGTCTACATGTAAGTACAAACACATGCTCGACTTGTTGGATAAAAAATAAGTACTTTTGTTAACTTCGCTTAAAGCGGCCACCGGTTAATGTGGCCACTTAAGCATGGTCCCGAGGTGGCCATATTAAGCGGCGACCACTGTAATACTTTATTTACAACTCTTGTATTAAAAAAGGCCTATACGAAGACAATATCCGATGAAATAACGAAATTGCTCACCCATCGTCTCTAAAACCCAGCCAACTGTTCCATCTCCTCCGCAGCACAGCACACGGAAGTTCGGAATATCTTTATAAAACAATAGCCTAAAACGGACGTAGATTGATCAATCGTATTTATGAACTAAAAATATCATGCATATACAATCAAACAATAATAATTTTAATAATCTTACCCTTGCATTGGTCCTCCTTTAGCCAGGTTGTAAACTTGCCGAGGGTTTAATAAATACTGAAGTTTTCTTAATATTCTGAATCAAAGCACAAAAAGTCAACCAAAAAAGTAAGGTATTATTAGAATAGTAGATCTTGTATTGGTGACAAGCGTTTTTTTTTTTTAAATGTAAACTGAAACCTTAAATTTAACTCAAAAATAAAACTCAATCATATGCTAAACAAGAACATTCAATTATTCCTTAGATGAATTATTACCTAAGACCAAGGATGTGGAGTCGAAGTGGACGAAATTTTTAACTCTGATCCCCAGTTGCACATTACATATATTTTGAATATATCCTCATAGAAACAGAAACGTTCAAAAATGCGTCCAAAGTAACTCCAAATTAAATAATCAATTTAGTACAAGGCGTTACTACACAGAACATTTTAACAACTGTGTCCAAGATAAAAGTCATTGGATATGCTAAAAAATATTCGAAGGACAGAAAGAGAAATCATCAATGAACACCACTTGAACCACTTCTAATCCAGATTTCCTTTAGGCAGCTCGTTTTCAAATGCGTTTTGTCATTGATCTGTGTTAAATGCTAATTGCCGATGGTAATTGCAGGTCTATGGTTCGGCGGGTAATGAGGCAAACGACAGCTGATAGTAAGGTTTCCAGTGCATCGTATAACTATGCAAAAGTCGATCCTCCTACGGGGCTGTTCGTCATCTAATTTCATTATCATGTCAACGTATCGTAAAAGCTTTTGCTGGAATTATCCAACGAGATAGATGTATTACAGCTTAGAGTTTACATGAAATAGTGACATCTCTTCTCGCTGAAGACATCTCAGTTTATATCTTATATCGTGCTAGAATGTACGTTCAATTAGCTATTATTATTATTATTATTATTATTATTATTATTATTATTATTATTTTTTAAAAAGCGTCAGTTTTTACTCAGGAAAAAAATTCATACTATTCATGAAAGAGCAAAAATGTGTTTAAATCCAAATCAGAAATGTTGAGTGGTTACAGAAGAATTTATTTTTTAATAAATCTTAAAATCTTAGCCTTGAATATGTTTACTTCTTTTCCGGACATTACCTTGCTCCTTGCCGGCCGCCGCTCTTGGGATTGATGAACACCAGCAGCGGACAAGTGCCAGGATTCAAAGTGACTTGAAACGACATCGGTGACCCCTGAAAAAGAAAGTGGCAAATAAACATTTATAATGTTAATTTTTAATGCATTAAGTTATTAGAAAACCCTCATAGAATATGACTATTCTAGCGTAAAAGCAATTAAATATTGTCTCGGGCACGATAAAGTACTCTATCCTAATGAATATGTTTAAACTGCTAAAAATTTCAAGCTACAAAGAGGCGCTCCTTTTCTTCTTCACTGACTTTATTATTCTGGAGTGTTGTAAAAACTGCGAAGAAATTTCCATCGAAACGCTGCCAGTGAAGAGGAAGTAAACGCTAAGGCCGTTAATTTCCCGAGAGAAATTATGCGTATTAAACTAGAATCCCCAATCTCTGTTCCCATCTGTATTCGTTCCTTTTTCAAATTCACTGCCGTCCACTCAAGCTTATTCTGTTGTTTCAGGAAAAAGCACTTTGTGCGAACTTTAAATCCATTCACTATTATGCCAGTACGTCTCCACTGTATTTTTTTGCTTGTCTCTGCTCCGTTCCCTTCATCAAGCTCAACAAGACTCGTACTTTTTTTTTGATACTACCAGTTTACGAATGACTGATTTTCTGAAATGTATTTTATCTAAATCCCCCAGCCACATTAAAAAAGGAATGACCATTTATTCTAAGGAAAATAAAAGGTTTAAAAACTTTCATGAAAAATTCATTTTAAAGGATCGACTTTATTACCCTGACTTTTTCTTGAATTTTTATTTACCCCATTTGACCCTAAAGGTATACAGAGTTGAAATTTTTCAGTCATACATTATATTTTTGCTATAGTACAGATTATAAAACCTAAATATTTCAAAAATAATATATCTAAATAATAATATTAACGCTCTCAGGTATGTCGAAAAACCCTTAAGCACGTCCAGAATAAAACGACAACGATTTAATTAGTCCATGATTCTTCTAAGTGAACACTCGACTCGACTGGCTAAGAAATAAAATAAATTACAACATGTTTGGACAATCTAACCTAGCAATTTCGTAATTATGCTTATTTCATATTAGAAGAATGAACATCTAAATGCCATAACATTTTAAGGGATGGTTGCATTTAAGGACCATAGCGTCTTTTTTTTGGCCGTGTCATTCGGACAGCGCCAGCACCAAGCCACTCAAAAATTCGGACACCATAGCAGGGGTTTGTCGTGATCTGTGCATATATGTCCCTTCGGCCCTACTCTCTTCACAAGGCAGAGATGATTCCGACCTAGTCATCCTCTTCTCTTCGGCAGAGGACCGAACTGATATGTATGCTCCTGATTGTTGCATGCAAGATTATTTTCTTTGGCTGAAGGCCCTTTTAAGTTGTTGCGCTAAATAAAAACGTTAATTACAATATATTCCAGCATTTTATTTCATATCTACTTTCACTAATACTAGTCATTAAAGATAGTCAAATCGGCCTCGGTGGCTCAGTGGTTGCGTGATCGATCCCGGCCGAAGACGACGAGGATTTTTCAGGGGGAACTCCTGAGATCACGCACTTCCTTCGGAAGGGAAGTAAAGTCATTGGTCCCGTGTAGTCGTTTCCCGGCTGCACATTAAAGAACTTTTGCGAGGCAAATTTGCGGCCCCTATAACGCCGTCCTCATATGACCATAGTGGTTGAAAGGGATGTTAATACCAAACAAAACCAAACCAAACCAAAGGTAGTCAAACGCTAGCGTAGGTATTCAAAACAAATTGCGAAAGTGGATTTCAAACGTCAGTACAGAAGGTCTTTAGCTGACGAATAAATAACTTCCACTGTACGTTGTAATTGATTTTTACGAGTCATAGTATGCCTTTAATGCACCATCCACTTTCACGGTAACATATTCTACATATATTTTCTAGTTCAATACATAATCTAAAATTATTGATAGATAAGCCTACTTACCATTGAATTATCTGGATTACTAGACTCGGATCTGGAGAGGTGCCTTTTTTCTTTGGTAATACTTCTTTGCCTATCCTAAAAATTGATGGGAAAAGGGAAAAACTTGTATATCTCATGAGATCATATATGGAAATATAAATGCAGAAAGAGACATTTAATATACAGTAGGCCTTTATCTGACATAATACAATACAGTACGCATGATCATATAACACTACGTTCTTGGAATGTTAGTGAGAGGTAGAATAAATCCACTTGACTAAATTTCATTGTTGACTTATGACTTAAATTATACATCAATCTGGAATGAATGTACGGATTTCGGAAGTGCAACATAAATTCGACACGGTGTGCTTTCACCGGAACACTTCACGAACGATATCCTGGGGAATCGTTACCATGCGGCGATGATTTGCATCCTCAATTCATTCGGAATTTTCAGATAATTTTCGTAGAGTAGTAACTTTACCGTCAAAGACATCCCATAACACTCTATTGGATGCAACTATGGATATCGCGTTGACCAAGGAAATTTCTTGATATCTCTTAGATTTATCGGCAGTTGGTGAATACTTGTGGCCCACGCATTGCCTTGTTGAAGCAATTGGAAATATCTCGAATGTATGGCAACAAAACGGGTTTCATGAATTCATCTTTGTCAAAAGTGCTCGCAAAAATCAACAGCGGTCAAAGATCAGCTTCTTCAAATTTTCAGTCATCAATTATTTACGCTCTGACAAATGCGTACTCAACATTGTTCCATTCACTTCAACAGTATATTTATCTTGACTGTGAATGCATTTTACCAAGAGTTCACAGATGTAGAATAAATGGTGTCCGCTGTACTGTAACATTAGGGGCTTAGTAGATTTCTATGGCGTCGTTCTATTGTCAGTCTTTCCTTCAACCATTATGTCCAAATTTGACTGAGAATTGTTTCATTCTGTTCAATTTCCGCAAAAAAAAATCAATTAATGCTGTCCTTCGAAGATAGTTCCGATAAAGCTGCATGAGAATATGGTACTCGACGTCGTAGAAGATTCTTGTGCCTGGATTTAGTTCCAACGACCGGTTCTTTTCTCTTATCTAGCGCACGTAGAAACTTTATAAACGCATCCTTCGATTTGCATAGAGTTCAGGGAAAACTTATGTAGTATTTTCTATTTCGTTCAAAATAGGGGACTATTAAAAATTTAGGAAAAGTATGAAATTAAACATCATTAAACCTCTTAACGTTTCTAGGGGAAAACTGATGCTTATTATACAGTTTTTTTTTCGTGTGCTTCTAAAATACGAAGAATTCTAAATATGATCTCGTAGCTTATGTCATTTAAACAATAATTTAAGATAGCAAAGTTTAGCCTAATATTTCTGAAACATTCTAGTATTTCAACAATAAATAAAGGAGAATATTCTTACCAAGACGATAGGACAAATGGATGTAGGTGGAAGTATGTGGACCCGGTGATCACCCAGATTGCACTCCGGTTTCACTTGGGAGGCACAGCGGTTGTGTAACTGTCAGAAACAAAAACGGCCATGAAACAACAACTTGGACATATAAAGTTTCGTGTTTCATACGAGACGTATCCCTTATCAAAAAGGTATTTGCCACGGGCGATTGATTAGATTTTAACAAAAAGCGATTGACTAGATTTTAACAAAAAGCGATTGACTAGGTTTTAATTTTTTTGACAAAGGGTATAAACTTTGACGCCATTTTTTACAAATTCGGAATCTTTTCAGCGAGTATTCATCTATTATGTGTCACTTTCTGGAAATGCTTTAATACTTGAAACCTATAACCTTATTTTTATAGACAAAAACAAAAAGTGGTCGATTTCAAAGTCAATTTTCAATCTCATATGCCATCGTACTGTGTTCATAACCAATGATTAAATTTCGCGCACTCACAGCTGTTATGTTTGCGCCCAGAAGAGAATGTATCAAAAATATATATTTACTCATATATCAATATATTCTTTTATTCGTGTTTTGTCTTTGATCCTATCAAAAATGGTTCCGTATATAAAAAATACAGGGTGTCTCAAATAAATGTACTAACACTTTGTTTTCGTGACGCTTGCGAATCCATTGGTGCGCGTTATCAGCTTTGTCTGGACAATAAGGGTCATCAATTTGAACATTTGCGAACAGGATTCTTTAATTTCATTAGTCTTCTGTAATTCAAGCCTTTAAACTTGTCTCTATGTTCATAAATAATGTTTCTATAGTCATTCAAAGTGTTAGTACATTTTTTTCAGACACCCTGTATTATGTGAATTTCCGGAGTCTGTAATTAAAATACGGCATGCTAGATAAACTATACATTCTTCTTTATTCACACCATCATTAGTGAATAGCTAAATACTGATTTAAAGAATAAATTTATACGGCACTGCCTCATTTTGTTCATATACAAATTGTTACGTATACATTTTTAAAAAATTCTAATGCTAGACTTAATGGGCAATTTAACAAATTTTTTTTGCTTTGAATGTAAGTTTAGTGTTCGTAGTTTCTCTAGAAACTATAGAATGCGTACACATGGGGAAAATTGATTTTGCACCGATGCAAATGACACTTAACTTTAAAGGCATAGTGTCTCCCGTCCACTATTACGATACTCCAATCCACAACTGGAAATAAATATTCAATGGGCTCTGATGTAAGTATCTTGAGTGTTATATTTAATTCATTATCATTAGCATCATTCGCTTTGTGATAGGCAAAAGTTGAAAGCCCGTAAATCATTAAAATTAATATTTTTGACAAAGGATATAAAATTTGTCTTTTATAAAATTTTAAAAATTGTTAAACGATGTTGCTTTAAGCTTTGTTCGATTAATAATAATTTGATAGTTAATAGAATTAATCAAAGTTACATTATAATAAATTTAAGTAATTTTCATTTTAAAACATTCCAAAAGGTTATAAATAAACTTCATTATTCTAAAAAGAAGATTAATTCGCGTGTACATATGTATACAATGTTCCCGTCTTCTGAAAAACTGAGAATAACAAAAACCTTTTATAGTTAATTTCAATATAATTTTTTAAATTTCAAACTTAAAAGAAAAACAATGGAGTATTGATGAAGAAGAGCAATTGCGTTAGTTAAGCATCGTATTTGATACTGAGAGAACAACTTTAAATAAGATTAAGGTCGATGTTGATTTGTGATGCAATTAACAAGGAGGCTAACATGTGCGACATTGCCACAGGAGCGACCAACCCCGATTGGTTGTTTGCCAAACGTCGCCACGACACCAATAAATTGCTCGTGTAATATCTACGCTAAAATCTTTTTTTTTGTTTCCAGCAGTAAGAAGGGGGAATGGAAATAAGAAAAGGTGATAAATTAAAACGACACACTATTTCTCAATCATTTTGAATTTTTATTTCTATAGAAGAGTAATAAATGGATAAGAATAAAGTTAATTTTTCTTTTAAAGAAGTTGTTGAGGCGACGTTTCAAAATTATTATTTTATTCTTAAGAAGAACAGACATTAAAGCAGATTGCCATGTAGCTGTAATAGTAAAATGTAATGTTAATATGAAGCTAGTGTTTTTCACTCTCTTGCTTAGGAACTAAGTTTATTTGGCTTAAGTTCGTTTAAACTCTCCTGAATGCTCCCTAAAACAATTTTGCACAACTTGGACTCGATGACATGGGACATTATTCTGCTAGAAGACCCCATCGTTGTGGGGGTAGACAGAGTCCGTGTAAATGGTCATTAAATAGCTCAACTTAGCGTGAACCGTTCATTGAGGTCTAGAAGGACCAACGGACATAAACCATGCCATGCAAAAGCATCCTGTACTGATATGAAACCTGCACAGTGCCTGTTAACAACTTTGAGAGTACACCACTCGTTAAACGCCCCTGGACATCATCGGTGCTTGTCCAAGAGCAATTGGCACAGAAACAGGTCGTCGTTTTGCCATATCCTCCATACTCATCTGATCTCGCACTTGCGATTTCTTTGTCCGCATGAAAAAAATGCTTGAGCCTATTATTAGCTCGATGTAATTGGAACCGTGATTCGTCGGACCACACAACCAGTTTCCAGTCTTCCAAGTTCTACGTAACTTGTTTACCAGCATAGGTGATGCGCTGTGTCAGAGTTGTTGGTTAGCAGTGGTAGTCCGGGGGTCTTTTGCTACATGTGCCATAACTTATGAATGTTAAAGCACGCTGCACCGACCTGATGGATATGGGTCTGGAAACGCCTACACCGTATGTGGCAGTGATTTCAAGTGCGTGGCTTATCAGTTAGAATGGACAATTTTAGCCAGACGCTACGGTTTGAGAACAGTCGTGGCCGGTCACTGCGTTATCCACGGGTGTTAATCATTCGAGAAGGTCTTCCTGTATACACGGGGACCGTGGATCGCGGAATACTGAATTACTGAACAACCTCGGAAATGGCAGGGCCCATGCGTCGACAGGGATACAAGTAGATCAAATGTACATAAGCGCAACCATTTTAAGCTGTTTTGGGTTAGCCCATTTCGTCATGTGTAGGTGATAGCAGTTTTCAATTTGAATACTGCTATTCTATGACCTTTGGCCTTTGAGTGTATATTGGTTTACCTCCTTGACTTATGCATAAATTTTCTATTTTTTTTTTTTTTTTTTAGCAAATTTACCAAATTTTTTCAGCTTCCGGAATTCAGCTAATTTGCTGCATATCAATCTAAAGAAAACACCGTTTATGATGTTTCTAAACAAAATATTTAGTAACACTAATATACAGTTGTAATATAATCAGCAGCCAATCCTGCAGACTAAAGAATTCAAATATTTAGGTTTGTATTTGACACATGATTTATCCTGGATTACTCATACTTACGATCTTTTGCAGGGCTTAAACAAACTAATAAACTCTATACAACGTCCTAATCTACTATTCATTATATTTCGGAATTCAGTTCTGGGGATCCGCATCTGCCAATAATTTATCCCAACTCTATTATCTTCAAAAGTGGTTCCTCTTGAAGATTCGTAGACCCAACTCAGTTACTCAGTTTTTCTCAATTTTGAGCATTTTAACCATTTATCAGATTTATATTCTTCAGATTTGTATGTTTGTTTATAAAATCATCAACCACAGTTTGCTCCTTCAACTCCTTTAATTTCACTGTACAACAAATTTGAACTTTTTTTCTGTCCTTTAAATGAAACTATGTGATTCCGTATAAACAAAAGGTGCTTAATTCATATATCAAACCAAAATGGTTAATCACGTACCGTTTTTGTAGGAGACCCACTTCTCAGAGAAATGTAACAGAGGCTTGATTTTTGGCCGTTTCCTCTTGCTGGTGTGTCTGTGATAACAGACCAGCAATATTCAGCTAGCACACTTCCATTCCATCGTTAAGCTCTGCCTGTGAACATGTCATAGATGTAGATGGTTGAAAATCAAGATCTTGATGGTTTGGGTTATCGGAGATTTCCTCCTGTGAATCAACAGTATATTTATCTGGAGCTGTAGGTATAGGAAGATCTTCAGAATGAGGATACTGGAGCTGTGTCTATATGTGCTACAATATAGATACGTAAAAAGCTAAAATGTGGATTTTTTGGAAATTGGTGCGTGGTAAACAAAAAATAATTACAGATTCGTTATTTTCAGCCAAAAATATACAAGAAACACATTTTCATCTAAAGGACATTTTTCATGTTGTACAGTGTTATTAGGTCACAACCGTTTTCATTATTGCGCTACTCGTTTCGCCAAATCAATCAGATTTTCTTATTCACGCAGTAATTACCAAAGGAGATATCTTTCATATATTGGAGTCAAATGGTGGTGCACACTTCCTGAATCTATTAGAACGAAATTAAAGTCTCTGCTCTTTTACTAACAATTTTAATACTAACATCCGTTAAGTTCATTGCTTTTGAAGTATTTTTTTTATTGAATTTTAGTGTCATCCGGAGATGTAACGCATCGGTCTTTGACCATACTGGCCCCGGTCCGGACACTGCTGTTTACTATTTCTATAAATCAATCAATCAATCAATCAATCAATAAATAAGATGATAAAAAACTCTTGATCTAAAGATCGACGTTAGATTTTCTTGTATTTTGGAAAGAATAATCCTCAATTTATTTAAAACCCAAGTTTAATCTTAAATGCGTCTGAAGACTTATCTTAGAAAAAGAGATACGATTTAGGAGTATTATTTAAAGTGGAGCAACTTCACAAATTTAGAGGCAAATACGTAGCATGAGAGCGACTTCTTGGAATATCAAGAAATTTTTGACATGGGAACCACTGCCAGAAAATAAAGATAAAGACTGTAAGAGAAGGGAACCTACGCACAGCCGCGACGGTTAACGTTGCCATAAAGTTGAAATATTGCTTCATCATAAAATGTTAAATGAATTCAAAAGTTAGGATCGATGCCATTGAATTTAAAATATGACAAAGTATTCTGCGCCATCCTTAAATCGGACAGGTTTCATTCAGTTTATTATAAGAATAATACAGATTAAGCATATAACTAATAAATTATCACAATGATAAGAATACATCCCATGTTTTATACTTCTGAAAATTTTCTAAAGTTTCCAATAAGAAAGAGCATACTTAGATTTTTAAAGCTCAAAATTTTCTATAAATAGAGTAGTTATAAAGTCGCCAACGGGACGCATTTAATTCAATATTAAATTTTCTAAATTATATTTATGACGATTCATACTTTAAAACCAGCCACAACAAGCCCGACTTCAATCAATAGCGATTTAAATAACATTTTACCGAAAACGTTTCTTACAATTCATTATTGCAGCAAAATTTCGAAAAATAAGACGAATGTGAGAATCAGTTGTAAGTAAACTACAAATAATAAAATTAATTTATAATTTGTTTCTATTGAGAAACCGTTACAGCGCGAACCCCAAATAATCATGGCAGCAACATCCTATGTATTAGTCAAGCTACGGACATCCAATTGCGGAACACACTGATTGGTTTTACCTCTTTTCCACCAATCAATGCACTCCACCAATTTGCATTGCCTGTTTCTATCATATTGTTTCCACTTATTTCCTGACGACAAAAGTCGAAACGCGTCTGCCCCTTTAATAAATGTTATATCGTACTGGTAACCCTCTATGGTTTATTTATTTACAGTCTAATTGTTTTTATGTTTGACTAAGATTTAACTGGGTGACTGTCACTGATGATTTTATTTTTATATCCAAATGAAAATGTTCCGAAGATGTGGAGTTGTGTACGAAAGCCGGCAGGCATCATCACCACAGCCATCTTTGTACTGGTTTTGTTTGGCGATGTTGTCAGGACTCCCTCCAAACAATCCCGGGACTCATCGGGAAAACAGGAAGTGGCTTCATTGTGCCCCTGTCCATGATGCATGTTCGATGCACCCCAACAAGCATCCCCTCCAGTGAGCTTGACTCAAAGGGAAGTGCCTAATGGGTCGTTTATTTATGCCAACGATCGATGAGTTCTTGCTGTTCGTCTTCTGGTACGTATTTACGTCCGTTTCCTTGCAACTCACGATGGGGTTCTCGAACATTTGTTTTTGCGGCTGAGTCATCCTTGACCTCACCTTGGATGTTTTCGTACAGACCAACCGGATGGAGATGCCTGTACAGTTTATCTCGATACAGTGGTACGTGTTGCTGCCGCTATTCCTCTGGTATAGTCGGTCAGTATTCCCATCATGCTGGAAACGTCTCCACAGGCGAGAGATGACTCTGGTTAACACGTTCAGTACGCGGGGCACTTGCACATGTTTACAGGGAAAATGGACACGATGGGCCACGGAAATTACTCGTTGGAATTCGATCAAATTTTAACGGTATACACAATTTTATGTACCCTATTATTTCTTCAAAATTTCATCATCCTAGATGTTGTAGAAAGCGAGTTATTAACTTGTTGATCTTAGTGGCGGCATTTTTATTTCTGTTTATATCTCAGTTATCGTTCAAATTCGGACTGATGTTCATATGAAATTCATACTACCTCCCCTAAAGGTTTGTGACAGGGTTTCAGGGTTATAAACTACGGGGAAGAGATTTTTGCAATAAAATCAGTTCCAATTTCGACCACTAGATGGTACTTATCATGCAAGAAAGTGCACTAAGCCAATTAGGAAGCTTTAAAACGCTTAAAGACTTTAAAGTTTACTGGTCAAGTTGGTGTATCAGAACTGCAGTAATGGTTCTGCTGCACTGCGAAAATTTCGACGTTTGAAATGCTTGCAAAAAGAGCCTATGACAAGTAATGGTTTGAAAGAGATGATAATTAAATTTGAAGAGGTTGGAGAGTTGGGTGTGTTCAGAGGAAGAGGACAGAAACGGATTTCAAATGAAAGTGTGGAAGAAGTCGCTGTTGCTGTGGTTGAAAAAGCGCCCGGTTCCCAATATTCTTCAAATGCTCGAGCAATGTTACGTGATGTTGTCTCCTCTTGATCTACGAAAGGTTCTCGATGCATTTTAAAGTGGTACAAGATCCATATGGTGCAAAAGCAAAAGCTTGCCGGTTTTAGGCCAGAATAGCCGTTGACAATTCAAGGCATTGGAACATTTTGTGGTCAGACGAGACGCGGTTTACCCTAGATGAAGCAGTGAATACTCAGAACTGCCTCTGCGTTTTGATTTCATTACTGTATTGTGTGGTTTTACTGCTGATTTCATTGTTTGCCCCTTTTTCTTTGAGGAGAACACTCCTCAAAGCCCTAAAGGGTGTTTCATCACGGTTGCCCGTTACCGCGAACTTTCCTGCTACAGCTAGTCATTCCTGCTCGTCATTCTGTTTAGGAAGTACTGTCTTCATGCAAGATGGCCCAACACCTTATATTGCCCGACAGGTCAAGGAACTGCTTCGTGCCCACTTTGGAGATGATCAGATAATTTCGAGAAGTTTTCCGACTGCCTAGCCTCCTCGTTCTCCGGACTTGAACCCTTGTGACTTCTGGTTGTGGAAATTCCTGAAAGATTGTGTCTGTGGAAGAAGCATACAGACTCTGCCTGAACTGAAAACAAGCATAACGCGCCATGTTACTTTAATTCCTCAAGAAACCCTTCTCGCTACTGTTGAACAGGCTATAACGCGATATGAACATGTGATTGAGACATATGGAATGCACATTGAACAAATGCTGTGAATAAATAATTTTTTGCGTTTCCAATTTATGTTTCTTGTTCTTTATGCCCGATTTTTTCACCTAGTGGTCGAAATTTGAGCTAATTTTTTATTACAAAAATGTCTTCCCCTTGTTCCAAGTATATATTCCAAGTTTCATCAAAATTCGATCAACAGAACGGGCTCTAGAGGGGTCTGAATAGTGAAATTTAAATTATAATCGCCCTGTATATATGATTATTTTGTATACAGGGTGAATACAAAAGTCTGAACCCCCCTTTTATTTTTTGAACCGAGGCAGATATGTCAATTTTGATGAGTCCAATGAATGGAAGTTATGGGTGGCCTATCCCATGGTGCACTTTTCATCATCCCAAATATGCAA
>JAHWFO010027233.1:3186573-3242234 GCA_023313115.1 Rhysida immarginata
CCCTCCATTTTTAACAACTGCTCGGATTTCATACTATTTGACAACTGAATAATTTTTGAACGTTATCTCAGCAAATGCCAGCTATAATTTCGAAATGACTTGTAACGAAATATTTTCGATTTGTTAGAAGAAGAAAGCTTATAAAATGGAATTGTTGCTTATTTTAAGGAGTGTCATTTCCTTTAAGCAAACCGTTCCAAAGACTTACACTCTCAAGGGAGTGTCTGTAAGACATTTTCAATTATAACTGAAGTTAACTCTCCCAAGGACCAATATAACTGGCGTCCAATTTCGCTTAATTGTTACCCTGATAAGCTTTTTGAGTCTAGCGTGGTGATAAATTAATTCTTTTTTTCTCTTGTGCTGACGAAGCAATATCTGAATCTATTTATTTTGATGTTTTCAAATATTAGGATCGGCAACAACTCGGCGGACTAAAAAGAACTACCTCTGCTCTTTCGTGCTGTGTTATGACCATTTTTCATCTGTAAGGGAATAAAGAAATCGTGTATTTTCACCATTGGTTCCAGAGTTTTTAAAACCCTTAAATTATATTTATCATTTTCGATCCGTTTATATGAAAGAATATATTACTTGAGAAAAAAGATTTAAACGTCTGGTCAGAATAAAACTTCTTATGGCTATTTGCAGAGGTGATAGGAAAAGAACCCCAAATCAGATATTGCTGAAAAGATTTTTCAAATGGCAATATAAATCATAAAGGCAATATGACTGCTTTTTCTGTATCTGTCACAATCATCCCAATGAAAATTTATTTTATAAAAACGAATGAAATGAAAGCTTAACTCGCCAAGCTGGTAACACTGAAAAATCCTATTTCCAAAATGCTCGCTAAAGGCACTGTTATTAATGAAAAAAAGATCTCTATTTACTTAATAGAATCGAAATTTAATATTTATGCATTTAATAATTAAATTAAGAAAGTCTCCTTTATATAAATAAATCAGTGTGGATAAAACTGAGGTTCTGGTCCTTTTAAGACAGCCTGTTCAGTGCTTCCCCCCACTGAGACTGGTGAAGAAGTTCAAGTATCTCGGGAATGCATTCACGAGTGATCGGCGGCAGAAAATTGGATGCTCGGATCAGTGCAGCAAGCTGTGTCAGACGTGAACTGTGCCGATTCATGGTAACGAAACGTGAGCTAGAAAACAAAGCCAAGCTCTCTGTTTTCAAATCTATCTCCATTCTCAACTATGGCCACGAGCTTGGGTAATGACCGAAAGAGTGGGATCGCGGGTGCAAGCGGCCGAAATGAGATTCCTGAGAGGTGTGGACAGGTGTTACTCTACTAGATAGAGTGCACAGCAGCACAGGTAGTCTTTAGGTGTTGAGCCGCTACTCTGCGCATAGAGAGGTCTCAGATGCGTTGGTAGGGCCACGTGATACGGATCCCGTAAACTGGTCTTCCTAGGTAGTTGCTATTTTCCAAGCCGGTGAGTAAGAGCTTAAGGGGTCAGTCTAGGATCAGGTGGCTACTACATAGAGAATCTGGGTTCGAGTCACCAGGTGGCTAGGACCATTGAGGACATGCGCCTGATGGCGGATGATCACAAGAGCTGGAGATCTTCCATAGGGCTGCTGCCTCCGCGACCCTAACGGATAAGCGGCTATGAAGAGTAAGTAATTATAAAGTAAAGAAAATGCAGTAAAATAAAAATAAATTTACAACGGTTATAACAGTTATTAACTTCAATTCTTCCACTTCTAGGGAGACCAGCTATCTTGGGAATTAATTGCACATATATGATTACACCTCGCATAATTACACGATCATTGTTGGATGTGGTCGCTTCCTGTCTTTCCGTATGGAAATGCTAAGGCAGCGCCCAGAGTGAAATGAATGAGGCACTCGTATCAGGCGCGTTATTCAAAGATAAACTATAACACTTCTATTCCTATAACAAGAAATGATATTCATTGGCGGCCGACATTTATTCATTTCAACATTGTTAATAGTTCTCGAAATATTTTACCGGTATGCTCTGATATTTTTTGTCAGACTAATATGAAGAAATTATTTTTGTTTAAATTTTATTTAATAATAACAATAATAGTTATGTAAGATATCCTACATTCTTCAGCGTCCCCTTAATCACAACAAACCAGTGTTTTAGGCAAAAATTTCTGTAAGATTGAGTTGGTGGGGGGGGGGGGGGGGATATTTTCATTTTCGGAAAGGCTAGGCAGAGTTTTTCAACCTTTTTTCCCGGCTTGCACTCTAAGAACACTTTAGATAAAATTTCGCCTTACCTACAAGATTTGATCAATCAAAACCACGGATCGCCACAGCTCCATCTGACACAGCTTGCTGCATCGATTTGAGCTTCCAATTCTCTGTCCTGCCGCCCATCACTCGTAAATTCAGCGCCGAGATACTTGAACTTCTCCAACTGTCTCAATGGGGCTCCTCTTACATGGAGAACGCATTGAGCAGGAAAGTTCACTTCATTTCTTGAATAAGTAAACTGACCGAGGAATATTAATCACTTAAAGGGATTAAAGAATATTGCTTCTGAAATTAAGCTTAAGACGAAAATTTCAGATTGCTTTTCAAGAGCCGATAGACCGTCGTTATGAGGAATATAATGAACAGTAAAATAAAGCGACACATCATATTATGCATGAAAATTAATTGTCGAGCGAATGTAATGAATACTTAAGCTAAATTCGCCACAATTATTCATTACTAATATCGCAAAGAGCATTCACAATTATTTCCAACTTTTCTTGCATTTTTTAAAAAATTTGATTTAAAAAAAATAAAAATGTTTTCGCTATTTATTATTATAGGCTTTTAAAAGAGCTAAAAACTTTAAAAACTATACTGGTAAATTCTGTCTTTTTGTATTCTTGTTATAACAATTTGCATCTTTTCAATTTAAGATTACATTAAATAAAGGTGACACGAAAATTCTGCTTGCAACAAAGTATATAATAAAGACAACATGATATCGAAATTCGATACATTACTTCGCCGATATTTCCTGCACGTGCCCATGAAGATTTAGTGTATCCATTAAAACTGAATTAACGTTCTACTAAATCTTTTTAACATCTTTACAAGTTCAATCGCCCTGAAGGTGACAAACATAAAAAACAAGTAAAGGCAAAAGGGTTGAGGATGAGCGTGCAAAAGACCCAAAAGTAATAACTCACAGTGAGCTGACACCATCGGCAGTGAAGTCCAGTGATCCCATTGTAGGTCTTAATGGATTTCTTACACTTGCTGCATTTTCCAGGACAATTGCCTTCTACCCAGTGATGGCTCATGACCTGGAGGAGGACGAGAAAATCAGATAATGACGTTACATGTGAGCTGAAAGACAAATAGTGAAAAGCAGGCGTTAATTAACGGAGAGAAAACCTAATTAGAAGGGAATACAAAAAAAACATTAAAAATGTCACCCAGACATTTTATTGGTATAGAATATGAATATTCTAAAGGGCGTGCTTTTTTTTTTCTGTGCATGTTTTTTCTCCACTTTAGATCCTTACAATAAACTCAAGGGAGCGTTAGAACCCACCCTAGCAACACATTAAAATCGAACACAGCCTGAGCTTTGGGAAGACAAAGAAGGAAAGACAAAGGGAGTGGGGAGAGAAAAAGTCGAGTGAAGAATACGTAAATATGGATCATTGATCGTTTTAGGTAAGTTCTTTTAGAGCTCGTCTATTCGTATTCAACTTTCAACTCGAGTGAAAGTCAACAAAAATCGATAATTGAATAATGCGATAAAGTTAAACTCTTAACAATTTAAAAAGTTAAGACTATTATAGGCGATTCATAACCTAGAATTAAATGATATTTCTTTTCCCAGATCAAGTACCTAAACACGTGTGATAATCCCTGAAGCGTTTAAATTGCAAGTCATATTTTTTAAAGTAGCATTTTAAATTAAATTAATAGCTAATAAATATTTTAAATTAACAAAATTAATTTTATTTAAATAAAATAAATGGTCGCAGTATAACTGGTGCAATCTACTTCGCAGGTAAATTTGTACCTAAAGTTTAAATATTTCTAACGGTTCACTGCTCTGATATAATATTAATTGCAAAGTATCTAAATATACTGGATGTCCTAAAAAGTATAAGTCGCATCGAAATGATTAGTTGACTGCTATAAATCGAAATAATTAGTATCTAAATCTGTCCGACTTATTACTTAAGAAATGTATAAACTAGCCCCTCACCACTCGTTAATGGAAAAAAGAATAACATTTTAACATTTTAACCAAGGAATACGCTTATCATGAAGATGACAGGGCAAAGCAAGACATAAAGCACGACATCACTATTTTAAAACTTTGGTATTCAAAACACAGTATGAAATTAAATGAGAATAAGACTCAGATCCTCATAATTTCTTTCAACGGTAATAGATACAATACTGCTCACAAACTCCTTGGCATTACTTTCGATACTTCGTTATCGTTCAAAGATCATAAATTAATGCAGATTTCCAAATCAAACTATCTAATTAAAAAATTAAAGAAAACTTTAACAAGAAGAGAGCTTTGTATCCTAATTAAATCGTTAGTCATCCCTAGATTAGAATATGGCATAATATTATGGTCTGCTGCTTCAAAGTTTTTGTTAACTAAACTTAAAGTCAAGGATAATGATATTATTCGAACTGATTTCTCTCTAAAGAAGCTTACATCGATCACTAGTACATGCAATAAGGCTGGCCATCCTACTTTCAGTTCGATCATTATTAATGCCAAATTAAAGGAAATGTATATAGCTTTAACTGATGAAAAGCATCCATTCCACTTTGTTGCCGACTGGTCCAAAAATCATCTACAGACTCGAACTTTGCAAAAATATAAATTGGTACCTCCATTTATAATTGCCACTAAATTGAACAGATGTTTTCCTTTTAATACTTTAGAGGTTTGGAATGATTTATTCTGCCTTTTAAGACTAAATATCATGGAGTGCAAAAATCAAAATTGTAATAATCATAAGCTTCATGTTAAACATATAATTTCACAATATATAATGTGTAATCAATGCGACGAGTGAACCAACTAATTCTCTTTCATCCCAAAGGGATGCACAATGATTAAATAAATAAATAAATAAATAAATAAATAAATATAAATATTTAAATCAAATTTAGGAAATCAACACAATAGTTATTTTAAATGTGTTCTTTCAAATTCAAAAATAGGCGTCTCTAACAGGCGTTTCTAGCGAAGAACCTCCGCGACACTGGCGATGCACTGGCGCCCTTTGGTCGCATTTTGTGACTTGGCGAAAATGATTTATCGAAATGTCACAAAAGTTTATTAAAACTTTTTATTTATCGGTAAGTTAACTCCTATAAAACTTAATGTTAATAAAACTCATCAATCAAAAGCGCACAATAATTGTTCATGAATTATTCATGAATGCAAATAATCAAAATAAATTTATCAAACCCGGTTACTTTCCATTTCTACACAGGGGTTCTTCCTTTATAGTGAAAAACCAGAAATCGACTAAGAATAATTGTTGCACTAAACGAGGAAATTAACTCTGACGTAATATCAATTTTGAGATTGTTCAATGTTCTTATATTCAGCATATTCTGCTAGCGCTAACATTTTAAAAACTGCCCATTAATAGACTTTAGCGAGAATTATGAAACTAAGAAAATTCTAATTAAAGACAATCCGGCGACTGACAACATCTCATCAACGACAGGGTCAACGGAACTTGGAAAGAATTGTGCGGGATCAAAGATTCGGGAAATAACCGACCAATATAACCTCGGAATACAGAAGACAATTTCCGAAAGTACTACGCGCCTAATTTTGTTCCGTAGCGGCTTAACTGTCGACGATTCTTGAATTTAGAAAACAATAAGCTCGAAATACTTACACCAATTGGAAACGCATACCAGGCAGTTCCATGAATTAACTTTCTTTCCCGTATGGTGGGTGCAAATATGGCACAATAACATGAGGAAATGGATTGTTTTAAGCTGTTGGCAGTTCTATCACGATCTGGAGTATGTAGATAACTTCCTGAACGCTACATTTCGTATCGGACCTTGTTGCCGACTATATATGCATTATATGTTGTCAATGGCGATTTGTATGAAACATTTATGTCCTGTGTTGTTTAAGCTTTACGTTGATATATTACTTGTATTCAATACCTATTTGAGGCGATTTTAATAAATAAATAAAAATAAATATACACCAGTTCATTGTATATAGGGTCTCTTTCAGCAGAGTAAACTATACGCCACACGACTCGTTTGGTTTCAGCAGCCTGACCAAGCATAGCAGGGATCTAGCTACATTGGTTGGCACTGGTCGTGCGCGACCAGTACTTTAGCATTGCGACCAGTACTATAGCATTGCGACCAGCACTATAAAACATACCATTTCAACGACCATCCCTCAGATTGCATTATGGAGGGTTGTTTCCTGTTTATAGTGACGAGAATACACTTATTGTAGATTTACTGGAACACATTTCATCTATGCTCTGTGATGGTCCATTCTTCTAGCAATTGCTTGACGTCTTAGTTTACACTGTAAGAGGCTTCTACACAGAAAAGCGAGGTTGAATCTGATTCACTCCTCTTGATAGACTTTCCATTACCAGAAAGTGTTTTCTCGGACGTCTTAAATGATGAGTTCTTTTAAAGAGACCGAATCACAAAAATTCACGGAAGAGATCGGGTGACTTCACAGGAATGTCTGAAAATGGGATAATATTAATACCAGTTAATAATAATAATACAAAGAAATAACTCTTTAGCCTCAACAAGGTAATACAAAAAAGAAAAATAATACAAAACAAAAAATAAAATCAAATACCTGTATACGTATTTCGATAGCAAAAGCTACCATCATTCAGCAGGTGAACGGTATATATCGTAACAAATTATTTCTTTGTATTATTATTGTTATATCCACACTTTGTTTTATATTGTAATATTAATACCAGTTTCCTGTTCCACTTGAGTTACTGGACAGTCGAATTTTCTGTGTGGTTGGATGCTTTGTCCCAGTAGATGTACACGTCCTTCGCTCCAGAGCGATATAACCATGGGATATCGTTATGATATATCCGCCAAAACCTTTTTCTGATTGTACGCAGCATACTTTATCTTTACTTTCGATCCCACCTTTTTGATGGTCAGACGTCCATTGTAGCTGTACTCAGCAACCAGCTGAATCCTTTCATTAACGCTCCCATTCAGATCGAGTCATATCACCCTGTTGTCGATAAAAATAAATTGCCCGTTTCCTGCCATCTCTCGATAAATAGACCCAAACCTCATCCAAGGAGACTATGTTCTTCCTGGCAAATACCGTTCATACAGATTTCTGCTGTTGGTTCGCCTCTCTGCAATTTGTCTTAGCATCAAGTGTGAACTCGGGCTTTATGACGGCATTCTAATTTCAAATCTTGTTCCAATCTTGTTTGCAATGAGCCTTTGTATTGGCGGATTTTGCATAAGGACTAGCCTCTTCACTGTAATACCGGAAGAATGAGGATGCGCATTTCCTTGATTGTTACTGCGTTTGATAGCTTTTGTTATATTATTTTTGGAAAATAATGAAACCTTTTCCCTTATACTTTTACATTATCCTGGAATAAGAGTAACCAACGACAGAAAGAGCTACGACGTAGCCCTCCCAGAGCGATTCAATTTTTGAGGAATTTTGGCAGCAAACATGAAAATGAAGAACCGAATGACAAGTTCGATTGTTACCGAATTCGCGTGTAAATTTCACAACTGTGCTACGAGTCGTAGCCTACGACGTTTTAACAATCGTCACCATTGACATGAAACAACTCACCGTATATGATGTAAGGTATAAATGGTATTTTCAGTCCTCAATAAGCACCATGCAGTTAAAAAAATGCCACTGGTTACAAACCGAGAAACTTCACCAGACTAAAAATAATATCTGACCATCAGTTATTTTAAAAGATCAATGATTCAATTATTTAAATGTTATGATTCAAGAATCCAAGAGAGAGTTATGTTCAGCAATGGTGGTCACATTGTTTTTAGTTTAACATTTATGAAATTTTATTTAATCAATTATATATTTTTCGGAGTTCAGAAAACAAACCAAAAAATAAGATTTAAAATAGACCACCACTTTTGTTATAATAAAAAATATGTCATTTTTATTGGAAAAAATTAACCAGCAGTCAACAATTTCTACTAGGAATTTGTAGCTAGATCCCTGCAAGACTCAACCACTCCAGTCCGATAGGATGAAGATGTGTCTATAATGCCCGGCACAAAAGAAAAAGAAAACTGGCGCATGTGTAAATGGGAAAAAACTCGTTCAACCAATCAGAAACGGACTGGAAACGTGGTATTATTAATTCTTGGCATCAGTAGTAAGTAATGCTCCGATTCCTGTCCGTTTCTGGTTGGTAGAACGAGCTTTTTTCATTTACACATGCGCCTTTTTCTTTCGTGCCGGGCACTATAATAAAGTGGCCACTCATTGGAGAAACCGAATAAAGTGAATGAATGCAAAAAGAAGGCTGAAGAAATAATGCTGAGATGGAAATCTAATTCGTAGGTTGATTAAGAGGTGGTGCTTTTCTTAACGTTATTTATTAAGTATAAGAATTCAATGCTTAATTGCAAAAGGTTTAATTCCTAAGAAACCTTATCAGAATATTTCCAATAAAAAATAAATTTATTTGCTCATGAAATAAATACATTTAAAATGCAAAGTTCTTCAATGAGCTAACGAAGAATAAAGAGTTAAACACAACTTACAAGTTTTCAAAAATAAATCTAAAAAAAAGGAATGTTATAACTTAGAAAAGGTTTAAAAGAAAGCCTTTTACATGTACTTCGTAAATTGCGGGCAAATTATTATGGATTGTTAAAAGGCGCAAAGGAAAATGGGAAGAGAAAAACTTTCCTTTGCCTTTGGATGAAGATTCGAAAATTTATGCCTGTATTAAGTTAAGATATAAACGCTTTTATGATCGACATCCAAAGCATATTTTCAACCATTATAGCACTTTTCTTCGTTCATATTGAAAGACTTTAACACGGCTGAAAATTCAGTCGGAAAGTCAGTGGGGAGCAAAGTGCAATGAATGCAAACGGCTTGCCAGCGGTTGATTATGCGACAAAATTTTGCCCAGCCTTTTCCTTGTATATGGGAAATAAAATTCTCGCTTAATTTATGGGAAAGTCTAACTTTTATCTGCGCAAACTCTTCGGCATCCGGATGCGTCACAATTTGAAGTCAGAATGAAGAGGAACTCAAACATTAATTGCGCAGAAAATGGATTCAACGAACCCTTCCAAGAATAAGAAGGAGCAAAGCCGACGTCACTATAGTATCATTAAGCGCCTGTGTTTTCCACAGACAGCGTTGTTTCATATGCTTATAAATAAATAATCGTAATACGCGAATTTCATTCTTGCGTTGCATTTCGTGCGATGTGAGTAAAACAGCGAAGTGCAAAAATCGCTGCAGTAAACCACTTTTCAGCAGAAAATGGTACCAGCTTTTCTCTTGTTTTCTTGAAAGCCAAGAATAAAAAGGCGGAATGTTATTTCAGTTATGAAATTTTCGTAAGAGACAATGGACTCTATTTTCCACAAAAGTCCGTTTGTTTTTTAGAATGTTTACACTGGAATTCTATAGTATTTATTATAAATCGCAAGCCATTGAAAATTGTGAAAATATAACGATCATATTTCTTACTTGAGATGTTTTCTTTGATTTCACATAAGTGCTTATACAGGAAGCCGGCGCTCTCTGGACACACCGTTCATGAACTGTGTATTTACAAACTAAAGAAGAAAAAAAAAACATGAAAAAAGAACAATTAAATATCATTCCGTATCCTATTATGTTTAAAAGCCACAATCAGTACTTCAATATCAAAAATTTATTAAAATTTAGAATTTTCTACAATATTTATGATGTTTATAGAAATTTGTTTTGCAAACATACGCGCACATAATGTTAATTTATAGCCATGTTTTTGTAACCTTTAAACTATGAAGTTAAACGAAAATCAATGAATAAAAATAGTTTAGATATATCAACCGTTATATCTAATAAGATTAAATCTTCAAATCAGCGAGTTATAAATTTGCATTATATTTAAAAGAGAATAATACATTATGTTGTATCATTTTATAAGTATATATAACTTGCGATGATCGAAATTCTCTTTTTCAAAGACTCAGTTTCAACATTTCTAGTTTAAAAATAAACACTGGCGTTTTGTTATTTTCTTCTGTCAGCCATTCAAAAATTTTTTCCGCTAACTTCTAAAAAAAAAATAAAAAAAACATGGGAAAAATAAAATAAAATGTGCCGCCTTTCTTTTATTTCGGCTTTTCCACAGCACAGTAGCAGGTGCGCATGTTTAAATTTCAACAACTGTTAATGGTAAGGTCTCTGATCGATGATTCCCACAGCGAATATCAAAACACGAAGAAACAAAAACAAGACAGTAAGAAAAAATATAAAAGGAGAAAAGAAAAAAAAAACTTGAAAATACTTCAGCTGGCCTAAGGGAGTAGATCTCTTCCCTCGGCTGCCTTAACTCTTCAATCTGTGTTGCAGGTGTAATGAAAATTTATTACGAAATCTCGAGGTTTATTTCAATTTCCGTTCTTGGGTAGACTTTCACTTTCAACGGAACTACAGCCCAGTTGAATCATGAGATCTCTTCCATTTTAGGTACTGCAATTCTCCAAGTTGGGTTGTCTAAAATATATATGCATATACCAACTTTCACTTTAAAATACACATACACATTTAGATGGAAGTTTCAAGTCCTTAGCATTGTGTAGGTATCAAGGTAACACCTTTTTAAAAAATATGTTTCGCAAAAGGGTGCATAGAAATTTTAAGTTTATTTTTTATTCTTTATTAAATATGTTTCGACATCGTTTGTACAACTGTTGCTTGGTGTGTGAAAAATCCTCTTTCAGTACTGCTTGAAGTTCCTCGTTACAGCAGCTTGATTATCCGGAACGCCGAGAAATCTGTGTCCTTTCATTGTTGATTTTAAACAGGTCCTCGGTCGTCTACGGAAGCGCATTCGTCAGGTCCGGCCGCTTTTGCTGAAGCGGGATCCTGGTGTCTTCTGCATGATAACACGAGACCACAAATTGCTACAAAAATTGCTACAAAGGTAAAGCAATTCCTCGCGCGAAAACAGAAACCAGAACTTTGCCACCCTCCGTATTCTTCAGACATGTCACCGCTGGACTTCTTTCCGTTTCCTCGTTTGAAATCAACAGTGAAAGGGCACAGATTTCTCGACGTTTCGGATACTCAAACGGCTGTGACGAGGGAACTTCAAGCAGTACCTAAAGAGAATTTTTCACACGCCATGCAACAGCTGTTCGAACGATGTCAAAAGTGTATTGTGGCAGTGGAGGCTTATTTTGAAGGACAGTAAAGTATCATCTCTGAAGTACCTGGCCCTGTTTGTTTTTCCGAGTCATTCACCGAACTTTCCGGTCTCACCTTGTAATCATCTTAAATGGAAACTTATGAAACAATGTTGAATAGTGTCCTTGGTAGGAACAAAGTTTATACTGTGTATAAAACGGTGAAGTTTACATTTCTTTCTATTACACGTTTTATGTTAGACAAAGAAACCCAAACCCTTTGTCAAATTAATTCATCAAACAAGAGATATGCAAAAGGAATGGACGGAAAGAGTGCTATCTGTCCATTCTCATTGATAAAAAGGACTTTTAAAGCGACATGCGGAAACGTTTTGTGAAAGTGTCTTCCTTTACAAGAAAAAAATATTTTTCAATTAAAATAAATATTATAACTTAATTCAATTTTTAAAATTTTATAATATAAATAATTTATCAAGTTAATGCTAATTGGTCAAGGTTTGAATTACACGTATTTCATATTCAGAGATCTGGAGTTAGGAAAAAAGTTTCCTCTTAAAAATTTCAATTATTTAAATGCTAATTGCCTAGAAATCATATTTTAAATTAATTTAGCGGTATAAATATGAAATAAATATGCTGTAAAAATAATTAAAATAGGGAACGTATAATTTACTCTGTTAAAAACTCTTCAGACGGAGCTAATAGCGCCATCTTAATGTTTCAGGGAATGAAACAAGGTACTGTGAAGTATGAAGTGTTTTTACTTTTCTTATCTTAAGAGTCATCAAAAATTTTATCACCTTGAAACATTGCATGTAACGACTAACTTTACGAACACGAATTTAACAGGCGAGAATATAAGCTTTATGAAGTAAATGAATTACAGAGGAAAATGATCTAAAAAAACTGCGACAAAATATGTAAAATAAAAATGATCAGGCCTTATTATTATTTTTTTCCTTCCACTACACGACCTACGTAATGGAGAAAAACCGCAGATGCTTCGACAGATGAAATGTTAAGAGAAATATATAATAAAGGGAGATGAAATATTATGTGCCTTAAAAGGGGCATGTTTCTAAAATAGCAGCACATAAATTTACTCGTATGCGAAATCCCTAAGGTAATTTCCGTTCAAAATTACGTTCAAGTGCATAAAAGCGGAAACATAAAAGTTCGGACGAAAAATATTTTAAAGAAGTTTCTCTAGCCAATAAGGCGTCATTTTCCCTCTAAATTCACACTTTTTATAATAATGAATATTGGCAATGCTTCCTTCATCATCATGATCTTTGTTACTAACACCGATCCATAATCTCAACAGCACTTAACGGCTAAGCGAAAAAAACTCATAAATAAATTTACTCATGCAATATAATTTCATTACATGAATAGATGCTTGTTTGTTTCATTATAACGCTTGCTGTAACTGAAAAGAGGAAAAAAATCTCTCCGTTCACTAAATTAGTAAGAATATGTCGTTTCCGTCAGTTTCTGCCTACAGTATCTTGAAATACGCTGAAGTCCTTTGTTCAAAATAGACATTTTTAGACATTAACAGAAAATAAAATTGATAAATAAAAATTGTTGAAAAAGACACTGTTCTCAAATATTTCTAAAATTATCAATTTAAGGAAAATATTGAAAATAAAAGGTATATGAAAATTATTATAAAGATAAATCTATTAAGTCTACTAAATTTTAGAGTTACTTTATTCGTGATGAGAGTACGCTTTCCATTTTATCAGTTATTTTAAGTATCATGCGTTTCAACTGTAAGTGCTATATTCTCAGCTAAAGCGGATCTCCATGCTGAACAAAGACTGGCGAAAAAATTGCGCTTCAAATTAGATAAACCTGCTGTCGAAACTGTAGAAATTTTAAATGCAGCTTATGAGCGGTATGCAATAATGAGATCCAATATTTTTGGTTGGTACGGAATTTTCGTGATGGTCTGAAGATGTTACGGATTTCCTCAAGGGATACAATAAAGTTTTTCATGAAGGCCAAACTGAGAATGCGCAATTTTACAAAGACGTTCGGAGAGATTGCTAAAAATAATTCAATGCGAAATAAATGAGAATTAGTTTTTACTTCATTGCAATGTTTTTGTCGCAGCATGAGAATCTTAAAGAAGACAATCCTAGTCTAACTCGGGCAGATTTTGTGGTATTGGTGGAACATAAAACAGCGTCCTTCGCATGCAAGCATACACAAAAAAAAATCACAGGGCTAAGATCGGATGATCTAGGTGGTAAACCACACCATTTTCTAACAACAGTGAGCATAAGAAAACATGTGCATCAGGCAAAGATAAAAACTGTGAGTGTTCCCTATTCATTGAAACTTTATAGATTGTTCTATAATAAATAATTTGTTATAAATATTCATTTAGAATTAACCTGTAAATGCATGCACTCATAACATAATTTAGGCCTGTTTTGTACAGTTTTCGTTAATGGGAGATATTTTATGATATTTATAGAAATGTTTATAATTTTTCCCGCTAATGATAATACTGAGGCATCTGGTAAAAGATCACTCATTCTGTTGAAAATAATAACGTTTCAAAACAATTTTCTTGTCTTGTTATTCTTCATAACTTCTTTATATAGCGAATATAGGATGAATTTTACAGCAAGTAAGCATTACTAATTCGTAAAAATGAAAATGCTTCATAATTGGTCTTCGTTCCGGCATTTCTCGAACAGATTTATTGGCCACACTGACTTCTGGCAATTGCTGTTTTTTTCTCAACCTCAACCATTGGCATCGCATTATTGTCCTTAATTGCTCTTCGATTGCATATTACCATTCAGCTGCAGGTTAATTGGAAATTATTTGAAAAATAAGCAAGTAAGCATATTGTCCTTAATATACATTCGATTGCAATGGCCGATAAATTTATGTAAAGTTTATTTGTTTGAATTTAAAGACAATCGAATCTGTAAGAGTCGAGTTGCTTCTTGCGCAAAAACGAACAGAGTCGAGTTGCTTCTTGCTTGTAAATACATCGAATTTAAAAGGAATTTTTAAATTACGAACTGTATCTGAAAACTCATTAAACCTTAACTCGATAGTGTTTTTACTTCTAGACATCCAACTTTCATTTTGTTTAAAAAAAATGCCGCTGGTTTTGTATTAAAATAAAAAGCTTGTTTTTGAAGACCATTCAAATCTGCGAGTAATATATAAAATGAAAAATTAAAATGACGAGTATTTTATTAACACATAAAAACCCTTTTTGTGTAATATCAGAATAATTTCAGAATAACAGGATTGGCAAAAAAATTTGATTATTACTATCTAACATTATAATGAACATCCATAATTTATATCAATGCTTTCTTAATGAAAAATAAGAGGACAGTTTCATATATCACGGCAACTATTATATATTTCCTACACATGGGGCACCAACGCATTTAGTATATACAGTTTGTCCTAAATACTTGTAAATACCACCAGCCGATATATTTATAACAGGGAGGATCGAAAAGTAAGACACAACATTTTTGGAAACATTTTTAATAATAAGCAAAATGAAACAATGCACAAGAAAGCTGCAGGTTTTACCTATTTTTCGACATATGCGCCAAGTCTCTCGATACATTTCCCCCATCGTGGCACCAGATTCAATACACCTCGTTCATAAAACTCCGTTTTCCGTTTTCAGCCATCTGCGCAGGGCTGATTTTACCTTTTCATACGAACCAAAGCGTTGGCCTCCTAAGAATTTCTTCATTGGTCCGAAAATCAGCACTATACATCTCCAACGTTTCTCTGTGGATTTCAGTCGCATTTTTTCTTTTGGCTCACATAAAACGGACTACACCTTGCTGTTCTTCACAAGTTGACGAACTAGCAAACGCGCCATCTTTACTCAGTGGTTATCGGTCGTTCCGCTATGGAGGTACCTGATCAAGCCATTGCCGTTTGTAGCGAAAGATTCAAACAATCAATTTGCCAATTTTGAACATCCGGACCAAAATACTATTCCATTAAAAATTGTTGTGCGTTACTTTTCGATCCTCCGTCGTATCACAAATTTGTATAACATTGTACAATAGCAGATTCTTAGGTAACCTCAAACATTTAGTGTGCTGTCGACATCATTCAAACAAGGAAGTGGAGCAGCAATCATATGTTAAAAACTAAATATTCTGTGTTAATATATATTTAGAAAAATAAAATAGTTTTCATGACTCATGAGATGACCCCCATAGAAGTAAAATTTATTTGAATAATTTAAAGATAACATCTACATCCACCTTATTTCATCATTACTTTGTGAAAACAGAATTCGCTGGTAGGGAAACGTCTCTTTAATTACAGGAACAAAATTAGGAGGAGCGTGTCTGTCCAAATTAAGCGAAGAATTTAATGCCTTTCACGTTAAGTGTGACCCGTAGTTATTTGAAGCGACTAAACCTTTAAAATAAAAATGGGATACTTGACATCGACCTGTCAAATTCGAGTAGTACAGTTTCAGAGCGTAAAGCTTATGCTGTCAGGTTTGAAGAGGCAGGAAATCTCACCGCCAGCTCCACTAGCCTCCATTCTCCGGCTGATGGCTTCTGACATCGATGAAAGGAGCTACCTTCTTGAATTTGCTTAACGTTGGAATAAATCCGTTCAGTCTATTTAAAGCTCACGGTTCAAATAATAATGGCTTCTTTAGAAAACACTGGTGAAATAATATTTGAAAAACACGCACAATATTATTGCAATGTTATCGCAATTCCACGCCTCCTTTATTCATCTTTTCGCGATTTTACGAGCCAAATGAGGATTAACATTCAAATATAGAAAACCATAGAGTTTACTCAAAATAAATAAATGCAAATTGAAAGAATCATTCCACTCATGTGTATATTTAAGTTACTTTTCTTCTATTTCTCAACTTGTAGAAACAAAAGCGAATTACGTAAAAACATTGTGGAAAATGAGTTTGAATCTGAAACATTAAGTGACAAGAACGTTGGACTGTTCTAGAATGACAACCGCAAAGGCAAGCTTTTTACGCATTGTGCCTTAATAACTATCTCCCAATTTCATACCATTGGGAGTCACTTTGCATTTTTCTTATGTAGAAACCGCGTACATGATAACAGCACGCATTTATGCATTTCTAGTTTTTCTCAGGATTAAAAATGAAAGTGCTTATCTCATGGCTAATTTTAAAGGAGATAATAATAATTAGGCGTTTCTTTTAAAATATAATTCTTTTGAAGTTAGTTTTAATTAACAAAAATATATAACGATTCTAAGTGATATATGCGATTTTTCTATTTAAATGGTTTGAACAAATTTCTAATTTCAGTGTCCAGATTATATGACCACTTGACGTTTGTAGGCAAATTAGCTATGATTTCGCGCTGTAGTTTCTAGAGGGCCGACCATTATAAATAGGGAAGCAGGTTGTATACCATGACAGTCAGAAGTAATTTGTTTCTGGGTAAACGACGCGATTTAACAGCCTTTGAACGTGGGATGATTGTTGGCGCTCGAAGCCATGGAGCCATAGATGAATGCAAATCCTTAGAATGAGCTGGAGATGGACGACTGCACTGATTCACGATGTAATCACAGATCTATTTCACATCACGTTTACATTTCACTGCTTCTAAATGGAGAATACAAATAATAAATGATACCTGTGTCATCTGTGAACTCAAACTGTTGCTCCAAACTTTTATAGCTTGAAACTGTCGACAAGGGTTGTTTAGCTGGATCATTGCGATATATATCATCGAGAGCTTCAAAAATGGCCAGGTTTATCTTTCTTTTCCTGTCTCCTTGTTGTGATCCTTGATGCAAAACAGTTGCATTCGTGAAAACTGAGTCTGAACGTGCGAATTGTGGACAGAACGGAGAGTGGCAAGACTGGTACAAGACAACAGAAGGGCAACAGTGCATCAAATTGCTGCCGATCTTAATTGGAAGGTTATGGAATATGGAAGCCGAAGGACACCCGAACACCTTTGCTTTCTGCAGTTAACAAGATAACCCAAGTCACACATGAACTCAACGATTGGACAGTCTAGCATTGGAAAAAAGTCATGTGATCACATTTCTAGTTGCATCATGCAGATGGCAGAGTGAGAATTTGGCAGAAACAGCATGAAAGCATGGACCTCACATCCGTGAATACAACCCTTCAAGCTAGTGGAGGCAGTGTTATGGTTTGGGGCATGTTTTCCTGGCATGATTTGGGTCCTTTAATTCGTGTGGAACGTCATCCGAATATCACAACATGCCTAAGTATCGTTGCTGATCAAGTTCATCCTATCATATAAATGGTGTAGGCTATCCCAATGGAGATGGCTTCTTCCAACAAATCAAGCGCCATGCCACGGTGCACGTATTGGGCTCGAGTGGTTTCAAGAACATGAGGGAGACTTTACCTTGCTTAGGTGGCCCCCACAATCACCAAATCTCAATTCAATTGAGCATTTGTGGGACGAAGTTGAAAGAGCCACCAGGAAATCTGAAGGTTCCACAATCATCAAATCTCACACAACTGGACAGTGCTATTCATCAGGCATGGTGTCAGATTCCTCGCATCACCTTTCAATATCTCATGGAGTCAAAACCAAGAAGAATCGCCGCAATATTGAAAGCAAAAGGTGGCCCAACGAAGTGGTGAATAATCTCGCCATTCAGTGTATATTCCTCTTTATGAATAATAACATCGGAAGTAATTATACTCCGATTTAGTCTTGTATAAACTGGAATTACACAAATCGGTCATTATATAATTAGGAATTACAGATTTCTAATATGTAGTTGTTTTACATTTACTCGCTGGGAAAATGGAACACATAAATGAAATTCTTTGAAAGGGTACGTTACTCTTTCTAATTAAGTGTCTAGAAAATCAATTAGAAACTGGAAATGCTTGTAGTTCATTATGTATGGATCGCGGTAATGGGAATAATTGATTTTCGTATTTCTGTTAATATTATTTAATTCGGAATAATCTTTAACTTCGAAATTTTATGTGAATTTTAAGATTTTGAAAACTGAAAGTTTATGATTTTAATAGTTAAAGAATTACAGTAAGATTCTAAAATACAGGGTGATTACAAAAGAATTTCACACTTTTAAAAATTTATTAAATCTAGAAGATTAAAGTTAATTTTCTTTTTAGAAAGGAGTTAATATAGGCTAAACGTTTTAAGGTTTCTGAAGTCTTTTGTTTAGACGAAGGTTCTGACAGACACTTCAGATTTAAGTTATAAACTTTTGATCTCCAGTTTTCTTAAGTTATACATTTATATTAATTAGTGATTTCATTAAGTTTGAGCTAATCAGAAAATTTGATAAAATGGTATTTAAAATGCTATAAAATGGTATTTCCTATTACACAAACTAGGAAACTTTAACAATACGCTTTTACACAAACTTTAACAATACCTTTTATACAGTGTGTAATCTAAGTTGAGTAGTCTCTTTGTAATCTCACCTCTCGTGCACGAATGAACTTAATTGTAAGAATCTAGTAAATTAACCTAAGTGGCATTTCCGATTTAATATCGGTGGCGCAGTTGAGAAATCTATAAATAAACTTATGGTAATTAATATGCATATAGCCGAACTTTACAATTATAATTTTGTAATGATTTTGGTGGCGTATGGGCTACTTTTATAAGCTTATGATACAACCCTAAAAATTTTCAAGGATATAAATTTTGAAATATCCAACATATAAACCAGTTGGAATAATTTCAACTTTGGGTTATAAAAAATTATAGCATAGGAATGATTCTGCAAATTTTGTTTCGTCTTTGATCAGCTTCAAGATTGTTTAAAACTTTACAAGGGGTTTAAAACTTTAAAAGAGCTTTTCAACTACGTCTAGGGACGAGAGGTTTAAAGTAACCAAATGTAAGCTATACACGAAGTTTTCAAATTCCTTTTATACTACTTTTCTCCTTTAACCTATTCGTCTGCAAAACTACTTTCCAACTCCTTTAAACAACTTCTCCAACTGTTTAGAAGCCAGAGGATTAGAAGAAACACTACGGACGCACGTCTCTAAGTTGTATAACGGAATTGACGTATCCTTGCCACTTCAACACTTAAACCTGATGAGAAAGCAAATCGGCAATTACAAATTGTAATAGTGTTTCATTTTTCTAATAACAAAAGCTTTTAAATTTTTTCATGATTTTAATTTGAAATTTAAAGATGTTATTAATGGAAAGAGATTATTACGGACAATCCACTTTTGCTTATGCCTCATGGAGGTCGCTTTCGTTTCAATTAGCATGTCAATAAAATGATCCAGTTAACATGTAAGCCAATTACATCTCATGAAAATTTAGCCTCGCAAACAAGAGTTTTCTATTTATATATAAAGTAAACTTATGAGTCGAGCAAAATGAGTAAATTGAAAATGTTTAGAATAGATTCAAAATTTGAAAAATATGTTTTAATAAAATTAAAGCTGCTCTGGTTCTTTCGTTTTATAAATGCCTGAAATGAAAAGACGTTCTTTGAAATCTCGAACAAAATGCATTTTCTTGTCTCCTTGCAAATCTATGAAATCCTTTTTCCGGTCCAAAATGCAGATCTTTTTAAAGAGTAGCTTTACAAACGCTGAAGACGAAATTACTCCCGGAGAATCATTCCGAATATCTAAAATGAATAAGCTCAATTCCATGAATAAGAAAGTGCATAAAAAGAAAGATTCTATTTTATTCAGATTTTGATAGTAATAGTGTTTACTCATTCATACCACTTGAATGCAAAATTTCAAAAAATTTAAGCATAAATATCCAAACAACACAGATCTTACAAATATTAGACCTTTAGAGCAATGTCTAATGTTCTAAACAATTTATTATGAAAAATGTAACTAAATTTATGCATCCGCATCCTCCTAAATGATATTGTCCAACAGTAAAATTTCACAAGGCTGATTGTATTTTCCTTCTATTCTAACAACAGTTAATAATTAAAAATCTTACTCAAAAATTACACTGCATGTGATTTATTTTTCAATGCGGTCTCGTAGCTGTCGTCCGAAGCAGGCAATCTGTCTTAGGAAAGAAGACAAATGGCCCAGTTCATGGGTTGAGCAGCGTCAACACTTTTATTATTTTCACTACGTAAGTGCCATCCTAACAAATGCATTTCTAAATTTGGAGTACATAAATATGTCTCTTTGTATGTATCCAAAACCAAAGTTTCACATTAAGACATTAGTATATTACGCATTTTTTGAAATTTCAACTTGACGCTTATTGAAGAAAATATTTTCTTTCTCTTTAATGCATTTCTGTAATCTCTCATTAATGAAATTGAATTCTTCACATTCACTTCTACTCAACAAAAGAGCTAGAGACCACAATTCATTGCGACAATCGGTCTGGTTTGTTTTGAGATCTTAACATTCGGCGATTATACTCTGTCCGACGAAAGATGAAGTGGGCGTGCCAAATTAAATTTCCAATTTCTATTGTTAGACATTCTTAATTTTATTTAGCACAATGTCTTACAATTGAAATCGGAAATTGAACTGGACACGTCCAATCCATCTTTCGTTGGACAGAGTATATATAGACTCAAATAATTCCGAACAATCTCCACAAATACAAATATTGCGCATTTATCGTATCCATTATAAAGATCGCTGTTTACTGAATTTTGTCAAACTTAGAGCTTGTCACAGAGATTTCGCTTATAATTGTAGAATCTAGGCCTATACGACTGCGAAATTCGGAATTTGAATTGAATTAAATTAAAATGGAATAAAAACAAGTAAAATAAATAATAATAATAATAATAATAATAATAATAATAATAATAATAATAATAATATGTAAAGAAGAATCATATGTAGCGGTAAATAAAATAAAAACTAAAAAGTATTCGACCTAATTATCGTTGAATACAAGTGAGACATAAGATGTTTAAAGCATATAAAAATACATAAATTTTCAAACCTTTAGATGTCAGAGGACGTAAACTTATTTTTTTGACATAGGAAACCAATGGTCGGAAATGCATATTCACCACAAGATCTTGAACGAGTAATTCGTGTGAGGAAGGTTTTCGTAAGCTGCCTGCATTTTCAGAGCAAAAAACATTTTTTTTTTTTAATTCATAAACAATTTATACCTCATAACAACAACATTGCAACAACTTACAGTCAGAGCAAGGTAAGAGGACGAAGACTAATACATTACAATAGCGCATGAAATTTTGCCGCACTCTTTCAAATATCCTTGGTGTCTGTTATACAGGGAGAAAGGTAGCCTGGACTCTGGCAAGCATTTTCGCGTCAATTTTTACTAAGATTGCATACACCATATGTACTTGATATGCCTCCATAAGAAAAAAAAATCCAGAGAAGTGAGTCACGGAACAGGATGAGGGAATCTGTTGTCCCATGTGCTCGCGGCCATCAACATCAGATCTTGCAGCCAAATCCTCTGGCAGATCACAAGATCTCCTGGTACCTGAAATATGCAATTCCGGCTATTGGTTCCCTTTCTGAAATACTCAGTTTACAGTCCTCTATCATCTGTAGACTTTTAACCTTAAAGGTTTGAGACGCCTTGTTACTAGTATATATAACACCTGGCAAAAATTACAGCTAAAGAAGCGTCCACAAGACGCGTAAGCTATATAAATAATAAAGGCGAGGGGAAAAATTTATATAAGTTGAACAAAATCGGATAAAGACTGCAACAGAATATAGATAAGGAATGACAGGTTATGGCGTAAGTGGTGGTGAAGCAGTGGGTAGATATCAAATGAGACTTAATTGTTCAGGATTCTATCTAGGTTTGGACTGGAAATGGCATCTATTACAGATCGCTATGCTTTTCAGCACATCAATCCATCTTGGGATAATGGAAGCATGTCGGGCTTCAAAAGTGTCTTCAATGGAAGCATGTCGGATGGTTCTCCTTGAACCCTTAACAACTGTCAATATTTCTAAAATATATGTAGCAAAAAAACTTAAAGCGGATATCTGATGAAAATTAATATTTTATGATGAATTAGTAAAACTTTAAGAGAATTAGCGGCATAATGAAAACGGAACTAGCGACATAATGAAGGAGTAAAAAAGATTGCGTCTAAACAAACATCGCAACCGATCTTTATTTCTAGAAAATCATTTTTATACCAAAATTAACAGTACATTATCAATGATCAAAATTTGATACTATTTCTAAATGCGAAGCTCAATTTGTGTGCAGTTTGTACGAGTAATTTGTTTGAAATGTGGTAATGAAGAAACATCAAACATCCATTATGAAAACACTCATTCATAAATAAAATTAAATCTATTTCAATTCTATTTTCGTTTGTTATGGTTGAGAACCTTTATGATTTCCAATTTGATATTTAAATCAGATTTGGTATTACATTAGACTGCAGTAGAAATAATATAAATTTTTTTTTAATTTGGAAAAACCTCTCATCTAAATAAAACTTTGTAATCGATTTTTCGAAGAAGCTTTCAGTCTTCTATTGTCTTGTTCCTGCACTTGTCAATATAGTTTGAATGTTATTAAATACAGAATATTATAAACAGGGAGATATAGCCCTTAAGATTTTTTTTTTAAATTAAAAATAGGAGTTCAATAAGGAAACTCGTGCAATTCAAAGCGCGTGTTGTTTTCTTGATGGTGATATTTAAATATTGCTTTGCTAAATAATTATCGTTTCTTGGAACTCAGTAACAATAAATAATTTAAAAGAATATTGCCGCATATTTTATGCTATCAGAATCTCCACCTGGGAAGGTGTTATTATTGTTGGAGATTCCTAAACACTATATCAATACATTTATAACTTGATGTTTCCTTTCAAGAACGCAAAAAAAAGCAATATCCACAGAAATTTATCCACTAAGTTAAAAAAAAAAAAAAAGAGTGAAGGAAACAAATTTGTTACATAGTTTGTCAAATGTGTTATGTTAATTTTAATGAATTTTTTTCTTAGTGACAATGCATTCAACAACATAGATACGCTTGTTTAAAATAATCGTAACTTTTGTTTTTTTGAAAAAGACGTATTAAATCTTTATTGAGACAAAGAATAAATGGTTTTTCTAATGCCACAATTTTTACCTCCAGAGTTTAGACTGTGGCACCGTTGTCAAAAATTGTAGACAGCCACAATTCACGCTATCATAAGTGGAAATCCAGTTATTTTGTTTATTTTAGATCAACGTATTAAGATAAGGTGTTTAGTTGGAATCTGTGCAAATACGGAATTAGATTAAATAGTAAAAGAGGTGACAAATAGAAATGGCAATACGGTTGTGAAAATGATTGATTAGAAATGAATGAATAATTAAAAATGGCTTGAAAGGGTGCGATTTTTCATCTCCATAAAGCGAAGAGCTACTATGAGTAAGATAGCGGTTTTTCATGGACTACAAGTAGGACTTAATCGTAATGTTTTAGACCAGGAGGTTTGTAATTAAACTGATACTAAATGGCACCAAATTAAACTGATAGTAGGGGGACTAAAACGTCGCCCAATAGAGAAAATGTGGCGCTATTGTAGTCTACGTGGCCGAGAATTTGCATAAAACAGAGGTAAAAACCCATAATGCAAATTCTCGACTACGTAGGACAATGCCAGTAATTCGGGCTATATAGACAGGGGGGAAGCTCCGAAAGCCATTCCGAGGAACAGTTTAGCTCAACATGCGTTTTACCTTATCTGAGTGTGCGTTATTTGTGAAATTGTTTAGAACCAGTCACAACCTGGGTAAATGCCCTCTATCAATTAATGCATTGAATTCATGATTCAAAAGTTTAAAGAAGCAGTAATGCTAACAGTTCGGCCTGGCAGAGGACGGAAACTGGTTTCAGAACGGCGGTCTCATCGAAGATAGTCGATGTTCTCGACGGGGGAAGTGAATGTGCTGAATAAAACGTGATGTTTCACTTCAATTTCGTCTTTGTTATTCATTTGTCTGTTCTTTGTAATACTTTTTTTTTACATTAAACAGCACAACATTTCCTCTATCGGCGACGTTTGGAACTACAGTTTATTTATTAAATTTTTTTTTTTGCGGAATCCTTCTTTCCATGTCGTCACTAGTCTCCATATCAAATTTGGTGCCGTTCCGGTTGTGAGATCGAGCTACAGATGGTTCTGAGGAGTGTCGTTGTAATTATAAACACCCTGTATGCCGTTTAATTAACATTATTATGGTCCACATACCTTGTTCAGGGTGTCCCACAAAGACTCCCTGTTTTAAGAGTAAATTTCTCGGAAACTGAGATCGACAGAAGAATGAAACAAGTGGTATGTTTATTTTGAAAGCCGTAAAAATCTATTACAGAAGTTTCAAAATTAGTTTACATATGTTTGCCGACAGCTGGCGCTGCATGATGTAGTTGTACTACAGAGTCCGAGAAATAGGCTATAAACTGTCCTTTGCAAGCAGCGATTGTAATCACACTACAATACGAGGTGCATTCAAGTTCTAAGGCCTCCGATTTTTTTTCTCCGGATTGGAAAGAGATAGAAACATGCGCATTGTTTTAAAATGAGGCCGCGTTCATTGTCAATACATCCCAGAGATGGCAGCACCGTATGGCAGATGGAATTTTACCGCCAGCGGCGAGAATGAGAACTGTTTTAGATACTTAAAATGGCGACGTTTTCCTTACTTGAACAGCGTGCAATCATTCGTTTTCTGAATTTGCGTGGTGTGAAACCAATTGAAATTCATCGACAGTTGAAGGAGACATGTGGTGATGGAGTTATGGATGTGTCGAAAGTGCGTTCTTGGGTGCGACAGTTTAATGAAGGCAGAACATCGTGTGACAACAAACCGAAACAACCTCGGGCTCGCACAAGCCGGTCTGACGACATGATCGAGAAAGTGGAGAGAATTGTTTTGGGGGATCGCCGAATGACTGTTGAACAGATCGCCTCCAGAGTTGGCATTTGTGTGGGTTCTGTGCACACAATCCTGCATGACGACCTGAAAATGCGAAAAGTGTCATCCAGGTGGGTGCCACGAATGCTGACGGACGACCACAAGGCTGCCCGTGTGGCATGTTGCCAAGCAATGTTGATGAGCAACGACAGCATGAATGGGACTTTCTTTTCGTCGGTTGTGACAATGGGATGAGACGTGGATACCATTTTTCAATCCAGAAACAAAGCGCCAGTCAGCTCAATGGAAGCACACAGATTCACCGCCACCAAAAAAATTTCGGGTAACTGCCAATGCTGAAAAAATGATGGTGTCCATGTTCTGGGACAGCGAGGGCGTAATCCTTACCCATTGCGTTCCAAAGGGCACCACGGTAACAGGTGCATCCTACGAAAATGTTTTGAAGAACAAATTCCTTCCTGCACTGCAACAAAAACATCCGGGAAGGGCTGCGCGTGTGCTGTTTCACCAAGACAACGCACCCGCACATCGAGCTAATGTTACGCAACAGTTTCTTCGTGATAACAACTTTCAAGTGATTCCTCATGCTCCCTACTCACCTGATCTGGCTCCTAGTGACTTTTGGCTTTTTCCAACAATGAAAGACACTCTCCGTGGCCGCACATTCACCAGCCGTGCTGCTATTGCCTCAGCGATTTTCCAGTGGTCAAAACAGACTCCTAAAGAAGCCTTCGCCGCTGCCATGGAATCATGGCGTCAGCGTTGTGAAAAATGTGTACGTCTGCAGGGCGATTACGTCGAGAAGTAACGCCAGTTTCATCGATTTCGGGTAAGTAGTTAATTAGAAAAAAAATCGGAGGCCTTAGAACTTGAATGCACCTCGTAGATTCAAAATGTGCACCTTTCGCAGCACAGAGGTGGCGCAAACGAAGAATGAAATTTTTCACCACCTTCTGTAGTGTATCAACAGAAGTGGACGCACGAGCCTCACAGATCAACTCCTCAAGCACGTCCAGTGTTGTAAGATTGTTCCGGAAAACACTGTCCTTCAATGTACTCCACAAAAGTAGTCGCAGGGGGTAATATCGGATGGGTATGGAGGCCAATCCATGCCTGTTCCAGTAAATGTGGAATAGTTTAAAGCAATGACTATATCCTCGAAGTATTCCTCAAGAAAGGCAAAGCTGGGGTACGGCGTGGTCGGGCCCCGTCTCGCATGAACCACGAAGTGACTGGTCGATCATCCAACGCTTGCAATGTGGCGACAAATTGTTCCAAAATCGCAATGTACCGTACAGTAGTGATTGTTTTTCGCAAGAAAAACGGGCCAATGATGCCTTTGCTGGATACTGCAGCCCAAACGTAACTTTTGGGGAATGTAGTGGTCGTACTTGACACAAATGCGAGTTTCGGTACCCCAAATCGCCAGTTTTTTCTGTTCACGTGAAAAATAGGCCTCATCTGTGAACCATATTAAACATCGAATACATCACCATCAATCATGGTGAGCATAACGTTCGCGAAATCTTCTCTTTGTCGCATAGCTGGAACAGTTATGGCTTGATGAATTTGTATCTTGAACGGAAACACGTGTAGAGTGTTCCTCAGTATTCTATGGGTGCTGGATCGTTTTAATCTGGATTCCGTTGCAACTTTTGGAATGGATTTCCTCGGATTACGCTGAGTAACTGCAGAAACCGTCGCGACATTTTCAGGATTAACTACAGATTGCTTTGGGCCAACATATCCGACGAACTCATCAATCACGCTGCCTGTCCGTTGAAATTTGTCGAAAAGCTAACGGATTGTTTTCGCATCAGGAACTTTTGCAATTTTAAATCGGGATTGAAAAATGCGCTTTGGAATACATGACTTCATCCACTTCCTTCAGTACGCTATGCTGTAACAAATTTTGAAATTTCCGTATCACATTTTTACGGCTTTCGAAATAAACACACCACTTGTTTCATTCTTCTATCGATCTCAGTTCCGAGTTATTTACTCTTAAAATCAGGGAGTTCTTTGTTGGATACCCTGTATAATGTTCGTCATAAAGATAGTTTTATGTCTTCCATTACTTTGATGTACAACTTCCATATCTATAAGAGTTTTTAATAAATAACTAGCTAAAGACAAGATATTGGAATACCGCCATTTTATTGTTATAAGTGCTAGTCCCATTATTCATACACGCATCCTAGACACAATACGATTCAGAAAGAATTTTCCTTGCGACATGTTTCGTATCAGATGCTCCAATGACAAGCCCAAGGGCAGAATTTGATATATTCGACGTTAAGAGTATGTAATATTCACTGTGCACAATTGCGTATACAGCACTCACATTCAGTTCCACTTCAGCTACAAGTGGCGGATCGTTCGTTATCCGCTTGCTTTCCAGGATAAAATCTTCAAACTTTTCACCTTCTTTAGAGTGGCTGCATCCTGTTGACGTCCTGATTGTTGTGCGTTTTGAATGAATGTTTGTCTTTCCCAAAATTTCTTTGCTCATTCCTTAACTGGCGTAAGGCTAACTGGTGTAAGGACCTGACATCTTTACCATTCGCCGATGAATCAGTGGGGGGTCATGCCCTTCTGCAACTAAGAACCGTATTAGCCTCATTGCTCGACTGCCTATGCTGCCATTGTCAACCAGGTGCACACAACTAATAGTGGCTACAAATGTTTGCTTCTGTAGGGAGGATTCTTGCCTAGATTAATGTATTCATCATGGAAATATTCTTTCCAGCGCTGTGCCGCTTGGCTGATTATATAATGAACGGCTCTTATAATAATATAATGACCAGTCTTCCGAAATGAGCTCTCAAAATCAATACATTATTTAGTCACACAATTATGACTAATTAAAATAAATTATGTTTAAAATATGTTTGTAAAAGAATTTTTATTAACATAACTGAAGAACTTGATTCATTTAGCTTTAGTGAAAATGATTCAGGAATTTATTGCTCCTTAAAATTTCATATTTTCCTGAATTTATGAAAATATCGTATTTAAAACACGAACATAAAATGCTAGCACATAAATCATTCAACTCGGTCTTAACCACAGTATCTCTAGTAAATTATATTTATTGCATGCAGTTAGTCGTTTATACAAAATTTCTTCATTCCTTGAAAAGTATTTCATAATTGCTTGGAATCTTTCTTTTTATGAACTTCATTGTTCACGTTCTTGTTGAATAAGCTACGTATTTTGAAGCAACTGCTTTTTTCACTTTATAAGCAAGATTAATTTATATCTTTTTCGAGTAAAAAGGAGCTAAAGAGCGCTTGTTACCAGAAAGTTCAACGTTTATTAATGTTGTCCATTCTTTACTGTCAGCAACACAAACTGGAACATTTATCAACAAACACTCAACACCCCACCTCCGACAACCCTCAGCCTCTTTCTCTTTTGTGCTCTTTAGATGCATTTATCTTTTATTCCGTGAAAGTTTCTTTAATGTTTTTTTTTATTTATACAATTCTTTTTTTGATTTTAAAGAAAGAATAAATGTTTCTTAAACCATTTTAAGGGGGAAAAATTCAATTCATTTCTGAGCCCCTCGAGTTAGAAATGAAACTTCATGCAATTAATTTGTCTCATCCAAATGAACGAAAGAGCGATGTAAAATATGTTTACGAGAAGGATAGATAGGTTACATGAATGTGTTTAGCCTGTTAAAAAGATAGGTAATTATCCTAATGTAAATTCATTCTAAAAAAAATTAGATTTAATGTTCTAATTCCAACCAAGAAAAGCAACAGGACTTTTTAATTTAAGTACACGTATTTATAGTATGGTTATTTATATTTCAAACTGTCATATACATGATATATCTCTATCAGCATTCTATATTTTCTGTATTTTTTGAAGAAAGAGATAGTAATTATACAAATTTTATATCTAATGCCGAATGACCAACGAATTCTAACAAAAAAACGCAAACGGACAAGGAAAAAACAATCTACATAATTTATAATTTAGATTTCACTAGAATAAGTCTAAAGGTACAAAGTATGATATTATGTTATAAAGAGAACTATCCACTTTATTCTTGAAATCGTTTTGTGAATACCTTCTGAAGACTTGAATTATCTAGTTACAACCACACTCCCTTCGTTGTTAATAACTATTGTGTGTTCTGATGGATTGCATGCAATAGAAGGCTATGGCTTTTCATTCAGTCATTTGTGATCCAAATCAATAGTAGACAATAAAAGCTATAGAATATTCTGCCACAGCGCCTAATGTTTATGATAATTTTTTCCCGCCTGAAAAAGTTAGATGCAAATCGTGATATAATCACAAACATCTGCTATTTTAACACTTATCTTTTTATTCGAAGATTTTTTTGGGCTTCATTTGCGTTGATTGCAAGATAATAAAATTGCTAATTAATAGAAAAACGATAATTGGTTCTTACAGACACAGCACAGTCCTTTTTTGCCAAGGCCCATCAACATGTTGAGACACAGGTTGCAATAGGCGGGCTTGCTGAAATGCTTCAAACGCCACACATGGTGTCCGTCGTCTTTAACGTTCTAAAGTAAACGAGAAAGGAAAAAAAAGAGAGAGAAAAAGAAAGAGACAAAGTAAGGTCACATTGCATTTAAAATTTACAACTAGAAAAAGGTAATCTTAAAAACAAGGATGCTTTATTAACAGGAAACAAGAAACTTTTCTTGGATGTTCAACGAAAATCTATTTTTGATGAGCGAAAAGAAAACTTGGAGCTTAGAAAATAAAACTTTAAAAGAATTTAGATATTAAGCTGTAGAGGCAGAAATGAAGGAAAACAGGTCTATCTAATACGTGTTTTATGTGTTAATTTTGCTTGAGTAATGATTTACAAAGGGTAAATATATGTTTTTTTTTATTTAAAATAATCTTCAAGCTTTTATAGAAATAAAACACACGACAACCAATTTTAATTACAAAAATCATAAATAATTAGCAATAAAATTACTCTGACCAAATACTTGTCTATTTATTTCAACGAATCAGAGTGGTCTCAAATTACTCTGACTAAACTTAGTTACTCATAGAAATATCCTGTATGATGACTGAGGGGAATGCAATGCAAAAACTTTGATTAGATATATTTTTATAGCGTGGTTATATATTTATATAGTTAAGATATGACCAAATGATAATCTCTATATAGGAGGTGATGGCATCGTGCCCCCTGATGATAAATTGGCCCTCCAACCCAATAAATCAACTATTAATGCCACCTAGGAAGTGGGTAGAATATGGATAGCTTAAAGTATAGATATTGCTTCTTATTGATTCATCTCTTGTATAATCAACCACGATAGTGACAAGTTTTTATTGTTGAATGTTTTTGTAGTTTTCATTATTATAGAAATGTTGTAATGTATATCTGATAATGTTCCGTCTTTGACATATTGAAGGTAGCTTTTTTCCTATTATTGTTGTTTGTCAAACCCAGTGCTTTACTTTAATTCGGCCCCCTGTTGTTGTTCATAATATGGTTTATAATCAACATTTTGGTTTCATCATTTTATTTGGTGGTGAATGTGGTCGTGACCTTAATTGAGGTCGTGTCTCCGTAGTATCCGTGGTAGAGGCAGTGTACGAGGGAGAAGCAGTCGTTCCAGAGCTCAGAGAGTGGCTACATCTACGACCAGCATTAACGAAGAAGAACAAAAAGAGAAAATTATAGATAATGATTTCGAGCCTGAACAGAATACCTGAAAACATGGACGGTAACTGCATCTTCTGCGACGGTAGCAAAGAAAAATATAGCTGAAGTGAGAAATGAGTACAATGCGCAAAGGTGATAAATGTGAGCTCATAGTAATTGTGCCGGACCAGAAAAATTATTATGTCTGTGAATTCTGCAAGAATTAAACTTTAATTATTTTGATTTGTTAATTTTTAGTATTTTTATAGCAGAAATAGCATTATATTTATTTTAGTTCAGAGAAAAATCGTGTGTTGACATTGCGGAAATTTTAAAACCTGTTGCCAATATTATTAACAGAAATATTGACAGTCCTTTTTGTTTGGCTTACTTAAGCTTTAATTGTAATACGCGGTTTAGAAACCGAGAATTGTTTTATATTCCTTGCTTTAATTTTAATATATTATTTAAAATTTTATCTTGTTTTAATCAATTGTATCAAGCTCAAAGTTATTTTGATTGTTTCTTCATATTATTATCCAGTTTTGATCCTTTATATAATTATATCGTTTTCTTATGTGTTTCTGTTTTGTGATTTGTCTTTTTGTCTTTGTTCTCGGTGCCTTGGTGGGGAGTCTGTGTGGCACCGAGCTACCTTTATCCTTTTCGTTGGTAGCAATAAATCAATAAATCAATCAATCAATAGTGGAAATTATTAATTACTAATATCAATGCTTTGACTATTGAATGGTGACTTTATTCTTGACTTTAGTAAAAGTAGTTTTCCCATACATTTAAAATGGCCCCCAGAGTGCCCTAATATTGTACTTGGTTTTAGGATAGCTTATACCTTTACAAAAAACAAACTAGGGGGTGAAGGCACATTACCATCTTTTCCTCTAAGGTGCGTCACATAAGAATAGGACCACCCATATTTTCCCTTGTCTGCAAGAAACAAAATAAAATAATTAAAACATTGTCACTGTATCAGATTCTCACAACTATTATTTATTGTTTCCAAAGAAAATAATGAAAAACAAACAACAACAAGAATGAGAATTTATAAAAATAGAAATTAAGCTGTCCCATAAGTATAGGACCAGCATCACTTAATGCCCAATAAATTATCCCTTTTTTCAATATTTTTGAAAATTCGGTTTGGCATAGTTGTGACCAGGTTTTGCAGATAACGTTAATTAATTTCTTCCCAGGCATTCAACACAGCATACTTTAATTCTTCTATATTGCGGTAATGTTTACCATCTGCGTAAACAGATCTGGCTAAAGTTCCCCATACATTTTCCACTGGATTGATATCTGGAGATAGGGCAGGCTAAAAACCCAATTTGCTAAAAACTACTCATATGTGCTGTTTGCACGGTGAACTGGGGCATTATCTTGCTGGAAAATCCATCTGGTCCCTCCAATCTTCTCCCCAAACGGTAAAAGATGAATATCAAGCAGATCTTGATAATCTGAAGTCTTCATTCTTCCACTAACAATAGCTAAATTGGTTCTACCATTCCATCCGCAGCCAATCCAGACCATAAGTGATCCTCCTCCCTGTTGCCATATGAAATACATTTCTTCTGACCTCCTGATGTCATGCCAGTAATATTGCCAGCCGTCTGGCCCATCTAAATTGAATTTTTTCTCCCCTCTCTTCCAATCTTCTGTCCAGAACATCACTGACTGGGCAAAGGCCAACCGTTTCTGCTTGTGGTGCAGTTGGAGTGCAGGTTGCTGTTTTCTTTTCGTGTACACGAGAGATGATGCCTGCTTCACAATCCGTTGCACAGTTGATTTTGATACTGGAGCATCTTCAGAATTGGCCACCGCACGCAAAGATGTTGTGGGGTCTTTCACTTTTTTAATAAACGCCCTTTTTTGTCGATTAGTCGTCTTCTGAGGTCTCCCAGGTCTCTTTTTCTGGCCATACTGAGCACCAGCTTTCAAATAATTAAGTACAGCTTTATGTGACCGACTTATAGCCTTTCCTATACCTCGTGCATTTACTCCAGAAGCTTTCAAATCATCAATTTGACCCCTTTCATAGTCTGACAAGGTGGTGTTACGAGGCATTGTGTTTAAGTTGCTTGTTTACAGCCACTTGAAAGTTTTTGTGGAGGCAACGCTATTAGGTAATCACCAGTGTCATCAATTGACTGATTAATCACTGCTTTGTTAATCGAAAAACGGCATTAAGTGATGCTGGTCCTATACTTATGGGACAGCTTAATTTCTATTTTTATAAATTCTTATTCTTGTTGTTGTTTGTTTTCCATTATTTTCTTTGGAGACAATAAATAATAGTTGTGAGAATCTGATACAGTGACAATGTTTTAATTATTTTATTTTGTTTCTTGCGGACAAGGGAATATATGGGTGGTCCTATACTTATGTGACGCACCTTATATTATAGATCATAAAACAAAGAATATTTCAAATGGTTGCTTTTGAGATAATAGGGACGAAGATCAAGAAAAAACGTGAGCCGTGATAATGAGACTACGGATTCTATATATATATAGAATAGATTTTATATAAAAATAGAATAGAATTTAAAGATTAACATTTTTACATGGATCGAGTCAAAAGCTTTTCGGAAATTCATAAAGATGACCAAGAATATTTCTTTCGATTCATTTCTATAGTTACATAAGGACTTAAGTCATATATCGCAGTCTCTGTATTATGTTTAGGAATGAAGCCCTGTTGAAACGGAGAAAGAAACATTTTTGACAACAGCTTGATTACCGAGGCTTTCGAATACTTTTGCAGTGATGGGTAGAATAGAGATGGGATTATAATGTCAATGTTATCTCTAGCTCCGCTTTCATAGTAAGGGAAACACGAGCAATTTTAAGCCAGGCGGAAAACTACATTAACAAATAAATTCTAATTGTCCAAGAAATGTAAAATTATATTTTGAAAACCTTTGAGGGGAAATGTATTAAAACTCTCCAAAGGATACTATTAATATCTTTTCTCATTTGCTCTTTGTGTAAAATTCTGATCGAAAATATTTAATATCTTTCTGTAAAATTCTTAATATTGTAAACGAGTGTTGAGCCATTAAATGGTCATATAGATGACAATAATTCGTCTTAATATAGGAAACAATTTGAGTAACGAAGTGGCTTTCATGCTTAGCATTCACAATGGAGAGTGAGAAAAAGAATTTTAAGGACAAGAGAGTGAAAGGTGAACTTACCGCATCCAGACCAAGGAGAACGAGCAGAGGGATGGTTGTCAGACCTCCTCGTTTCCATTCCTCGAGAGAAACGGTTCCATCGGCGTCATAGTCGATTTCCACCATCATGTCCTGAAGAATCTGGAAATAGAACATGATGTTACCCATCCGTTAGGCAAATCGACTCTAATATGCTACCGGCAAACGGGAAAACAGGTCTAGTCAACGAATGATTATAGAATTCCAACTGCCTTCAATTTCATATGGCAAATTAAAAACAAAAGGAAATTTCCACAACAGAATTTTCGAATGCTCTCACATAATCTTTAATGAGTTCTACTGCAGGATAAACATTGTTTGTTCTGTTTTTATTGTTTTTCTCCGCTACTATTTTGCTTTTATCTTCTGCTATTCTTCTCTAACGGTTTATTTTCCTTGTTTTTATCCCATAAATAGCATATTTATATTCCTTTATTTGTTTTGTTTTCCTGAAAACATTTTTCTTTTTTTATTTCCTTGGAATCACATTATTCTATAATATCAGTAAGTCCAGGTTTATAAGGAAAATTACAAGGGAAGAAATATTCATTTCCCTTCTATTACACTTGGTTATCCGAAACAACCTTGAACTTCTGAAATTTCATTACGAAACCATCTATTAAAAATATCGTAATTATATCGGGAATACAAGCGCGAAGATTGTCTCTATGGACGGTAAATGAGTAACGAATGACTCGTTATTTTTTTTTAAACTTCACGTTAACTCATCTAAGAATTGTAATAATATTCAAAATAAACAAAACATTAAGTAAGCCTAGAGTAAAATGCTCCGATTTTACAGCGGATGCATTCAGTTTTTTTTCTTTTGCTGTAACAACCGAAATTTTCTAAATTAAATAGATGAAAAGTTCTTGTCAAGTCATCGTCAATAAAAGTATCCTATTATATTAACGCAAAGCCATTGATGCCGCTCCTGACTTTAAGATTGAAGTAACATTAAAAATGTGGGGGGAAAGTATGGAAATTTTTCAAGATTTTAAGGAGGCCATCAAGACTAGTGGAAAAAAAATAATCATAAAATATTTAACGGTGGAAAAGGATTTTGCAATTTAAAGTAGATATTGCCGCGGAATGACACAAACAAAACTAAATTTAAACAAAGAATGCTTATAAAGAATCACCAAAGTAAATCTTTTTAAGATTTACGATCTGATAAAGATCACCCCCATTCAATTACTTTACGAAACAGGGAATATATGAAACATAAATATCTTTTAATAATGTTTAAGCTCCCATCTTCTTTAAGTAAACTTCGCTCTGAAATCGAAAAAGCAAATCGGTGAAGCCAAAAAGAGAGAACAAAGCAAATATGGTTTGCAATCTTGCATAGCATGCAATGCTTATGAAACTAAAGGAAACTTCTCCGCGAAGACATTTCACTAGAAGGCGAACATTTATTGAAGGGTAAATATTTGCGGAATTGATTATGAAGAAGGAGAGTCTATTTCATAATACGGTCTTCTATAGATGCTAACGATGTCCTTAAGGAGGACTTAAAAGTATTAGGACAAATTACAGATATGCCAACTATAATGTGGCAAAATGTTAATGAAAACTGACAAAGAGAATGCACTTTGAATGTATTGAATTATTGGAATAAAATACTATCGCTCTACAGATCAATATTCAATAATGGGATAGTTTTCCTCGTTCGGTCAATAATTGCTATACAAGGAATGTTCAAAACAGTTTGGCGAAAACAAAAAAAAAAGATACAAAAAAACTTCCTTTATTGACCTTAAAAGTAATCACCATTGGCCACAATACAATTTTGATGTCGTTTATAAAGCTGTTGAAAGCTGTCAGCGAAGGCTTCTTTTAGAATCCCTCGAAGGGTTTATGTCGCACTTCCGTGTATGACCGGTACGTCTGCAAAATGTGTGCCATTTCAGAACTCCCTTGAAGTGGGGAAACAAAGAAGTCTGCAGGCGCCAGATCCGGGAATACGCTGAATGTTCGAGAACAGTTCGATATTGTCTGAGATTCTCTTTGTTGGTGTCCGACTTGAACGTGGCTCATCATCAACAGTTTGTATAGTTCATATCAAACAACATCACCTTGTACATTAAAGAGAGAAGAAAAAGTTCTTGATAAAGCAATACGGTCATGGTTCATATTTGCCAAAGTCTTTTTCTTTCATCTTCACGGTCATTATCTTACAAATGAAGGAAATTTCAAATTTTTGAAGATATTACAACAATGTGATGCCAATGATCGGGATAGAATGAATTTTAATATTGGTACAAAAATAAAGATCTTCCTTTATAAGCAATAGACGTAATCACAGAGATGGAAGGAAACAAACCACCATTCCATCTCAATTGATATAATATTAAATATAGTTGTTATAACTTTGAGTAATTAATTGATATCAAAATACAAGTGATTTTTTAATAATTTTTGTGAATATTGGATTGAATGTTTGTAAATTTCTATAGCTTCTAATAGGGATGTTTTTTCTAGGGTTGTTCCGAGATTCTTAATATTTCCATATTTTCTTCTATTGGTCCGAATTGGTGTTTTTCATTGATTAGATGTTGGGCAAATGTTGAGTTGTTGTTACGGTATATTAACGATCTCTTGTGTTCTTTATACCAAGTTAATAATGACTAATCATACGTTCTTAACTCACGTCAGCATATAAAAAAGGTAATTTATATTAAATAGATGAAAAGTTTTCAGAAAGGACTTTAACATAAATTTTAGCAAGTTTTCTAGGTTCAAATCAAAAATACTTTTATCTGTTATAGAAAGAACTGGTTACGCATGAATTACTTGCATTATTACTCATTAGTCAACTGCTTATTTTAATACGTTGTGAAAGCATTCTTACCGCTAAACAAGTTGCTGTAAAGAGAAATTTCACCCAAATTTTTTTTTACGATAAATGGATATTTGAATATCAAATTAATTTTATGATTCCTAGGATTAGAAACACAACTTTCGTTAAGTTATTGAAATATTGATTTAAAGGCAAAACATTATATCTCTAACTGCCCTATACTTTAGGAGCTTCCAGTAGTTTTCCAACGAAAGAAAGTTCATGCTATCTAATTTTAAATTAAATTTAGAACTCAAGAGAATTCCACTATTATCTGCTTGTATGAACTAATTTACTTTGGCGAAAAGGCCACGTGACTGTCAAGCACGGATTATGCCTCTCTAGCCGTTTCCATTCGCCGGTGCTTTAAAAAAAAATGTGATGGAAGCCAAACGAGGGATATAGAAATTTCACGAAAAACCAATATCAGCTGCAATCTAATCCAAACACATATTTTTAGCCTATGCTTTGGATTCCATGTGACGTTCAACATCACGTGTCTGTTGCCTTGCCAACCAGTCTGTTCTATTCCCTAGCACGAGTGGCCACTGTCTTCACAACCACAGCTCTCAAGAGAAGCCCCCGGCAAGACATCGAGCAAACACCAAATAATGACCTTATTTTGATAACGTTTCTCTGCTCTTCATTTTACAAAAACATAAAAAAGATGTCCTATTGAGCTATTTATGTATATTCTGGAATAAATTCGAAATATTCAGAATTATTCTGCAATATTTTAATGCAATTAATAAGAATGAAAATCGAACTTTGTTAGGTAGATAACATTCTATGAAACAAATGGTAGATAATGCCAACGTACAAATCAATAATGAATTCGGCCAATAGCACAATAAGGAGGAAATTTACTTGAAATATTTATAATGAAAAATCATTTTCAATTCCTATCCAAAGTCGACATTTAAATAAGACCAAAGTCACCATGCTTTGTTCCCTTTTATGTCGTATGTCACCGAAATAATGACCATCTAGATTCTTGTTTAATTTTGAATATATATTCAAAATTCTTTCAATTTTATACCCCCCCCCTCCATTTCACAACTTTTAAACGCATTATCAATTTCAAAGAAATTTCATCAGAGATGGTTGTAAAGATAAACAAACTGGATAGGAATTTCCTTTCGAAAGGCCTAAATGGGACAATTAAAATACGGCTACGTTTTCGATACATTATCAACGTTAAAATTTGAATGACAATTCGGTTTTGTTTAATGAATATTTTGGAAAATTCTTATTTAACCCCCTCGGAGTATTTTTATAACTTGTACAAAAACATTCATTATATGTGTTACCTTATACGTAGTGTCGGATTACATACCTACAAGTATTTACAAATATATTACCTCCATAGGGACTTAAAAAATAAATATGAGATTCATTACTGATGTTTTTTCGGCGGTGGCCATCAACAGAAGTATAAAAGAAATTTTAAGTTTGAATGTACACATAAAGAAATGAGCCAATCAGAAATCTTTTTTGTGCTGTCAAGCTAAAGAAATACATTTTTTCAGAACGAAATCTTATGAACTTTCTTGTCGAGGCTTTGCAGTAAAGTTCACAGAGAAACTTTTGTTTTTGTTAAATGTGCTTTATTCGAGTCTCTAATTTATAACGAGTTGAAAATGTTTTTGAGTATATCTCCGTTATGTTGTTTACTGCAAAGCGCTGAAATGGAAGGTCTTCAACGGCTGAAGCAATTTGAAGACTTTCAGAGAACCTATTTTTCCACACTTACACTCATTACCCACGTAAACTGGAACGACATTCTTGCGCACTTATGACACTCACTTCCAAAATGTCAAAATGCTATTCCATTATTATTAAGCTGAAACTATAAAAAATACGTGCAACATGCTAGGCAAGAAAGAAATTTCCTCTTATGTTGCACACGTATTTTTTCCCCTAACTTTTTATCTATTTTCTGTTTTGTTTCTTTTTCGACTAGATTACAAGACAATATCCAACTTCCAGGACTATGGCAGCAAAATATAAAAGTAAAAATACATATTAAATTTCGTAACATTTTGAAGACCAATCTATCATTTACGACATATTTTACAAAAGTTTTCCCTTTTAATATTGATCATATTCTTAAAAAAAAATACCTTCATTTTGCTTTAGTTTTGTACTCAATCTTTAAAAATGTTGATGAAATTTTTAGAAATTATAATCAGAATTGGAGTGAGGTTTTTAAACCTGCAAAAAAGGTAGGAAATAAATGCATTATAAAATATTAACAACCTATAATGAACTCTTTCCAAACAAAACTTTTTCCGATTATTAATTTGAAAAAAAAAATCAATCAAAAGAGTCTACGATATTCAGTATAGTAATTACATAGTTCTGCACAGAAAATCAGTAACTTTATACAAAGAATAATTAATAATAACGAGTAGTTAATAATAATAATCTAGTAGAAATTTATAATTAAATCTTAATAACATTGATTCCAATTTCGTAGAAATATTTACTAATAGCCTTTGTTCATTTCACAGAATGTAATTACTGATAGCGAGATTTCCCATTGAGCGAGCGATTGATGTCGATATCAGAAGGGATAGTAGATGCAGAGTGGAAACTGAGATGTCTAAAATATCGATCAACGTATTTCGCAAACCAAGTCGATTATGTCTTGAAAGTAACTATTATTATCCAACAACGATAAAACGAGACAAACATGAGGAATAGAAAAATAGATATCGGAAGACGATAGAATAAAGGTTACTTGGAGCTGAGGGAAATAAATTTTATCCCTTGTCCACATTATTCGATTATGTTCGTCGTGTAATTAAATAGCAAATGATAATCCCCAATCTATTTGGCTTCACTGATTTCTGATATTCATGCTTCTTTCTTATCCGAGGCAATTAACATAACTACCTGCAGGATCGTTTACAAGTCAGTAGATAAAGAAAACTTAACTGACCATGTCTTGTTGATATATCTTCAAGCATTTTAATTAAATACTAGAAGTTTATGAAAGAGCAACTTTTTATGTGTAAAAATCTGGGGTAGAGGAATCCATTCGAAACATATGAAAATAAAGTTGTCACGTATGTAAATATTTTGTGGGAAGTCGCACACTTGCTGTAATAGATCAAAAATAGACTTTAAATCAAAATTTTCTTACAAGATGTTGCCAACGGGTAAGTAGAATGATGGCAACTGAATTAAATGTTAAAAACAGTAAAGACGAATATGGAACAATATGTGGAGCTCGTATTTCTCCGGTGTAGCTTCAAAATTTAAATTACCATTAAAAGGTCGTTTATATAACTGAACAGAATAATGGTAAAAATTGCATTTTCCACTTTAAAAATTTTTCGAACAATTTTAGATCTTAAATTTATGTTAACCACTTGGAAATGTTTACCCTGAATATATTTTATGTCTTGTTTCTTATTCTAAGTATGTAATTTTTAACATATCTAGCGAGTCATTATGGATTTTTCTGACCTCTTTATCTGCTCTAATGACAAGTGAGCTAGTATTACGCCATAAGAAGAAACATTCTGGAAATACCGTAAGTAAAATACAGCCAAAATATACTGCGTACTATAAAATATATAGTCTATATGATACCATGTTCGCACTTTGAGCTAACCACCGTCAATAGACCGCGATTATTAAACCGTGATTAGCTAATCAAGCACTTTCTAGTCACACTGCATCCAAGCGAAATGACTGTTACCAAAAATTTCTTTGCTACGATGAATGCAGTAATCATGAAACAGAACCGGTTCGTTATGTGCTCGTAAACGTGGCGGTTAAGTTTAGACTTTCTCAAGTCTGAAATATTTTCTCCCCAAACGCATATGAAAGCTTGTAATATAACTTTTTCAACTGACAACTTCTTTCTTGTAAATTAAAAGTAAATTAGTGACCTCAAAACATTTAGAAACGATTATATCACCCTTGAAAAAATAAAGGGACCTGCCAAAAGATGCACTAAACTCGAGCGGCACTCACTTCCAGTGGTCCATATCGTTTCGAAATACTATGAACGAAAAACATTTGGCATAATTATAATTGTAATAAACTTTCTTTCTTGTAATTTAAATTTATCTTTAAATTTAGCCGTCTCTTTACGTAAATCTTCAAATAAGCAATGATATAAAGAGATTTGTAAATATAAACAGAATACATAAATAGATTTGTATTTGCGCTGTGATTTCGCTTGATGTTAGCCGCCATGTTTGGTGTTTCCTGAGGAGCGAGTAGTAACAACAACACAGAAAAAAAGCCTGCACACTGAAACGTCATTATTATAAGAAGTTATTGTTAATCGTATTTCTACCAATAATAAATCCTAAATTATGGCTTCTTATGATCATGTAATAATGTATGACGTTTCAGTGGTAGTAGTGGCATGCCAGTGTTATATGACGTCACTAACCGGATTTCAGAAACACGGTTACTTACCAACTCTTAACTAAGCTGAAAATGCAGTTTGGTTACCGAAGTAGACCCCACTGTTTTTCTTGATCCTGATCAAGAGGTTATCGTAGTTACTTGATCGTTATCAAGGCGTAGTGCGAACTTATTAGTAGACATCGCAGAGTTGCTCAGACAACTATGATCAAGTGAATTTTCAGTATCGGAGCCGGTCTCTTTCGTCAGCTCAACCAACATCACCTAAAGAGAAGGCCTGCGCACAGAAATTTCATACATTATTACATCATCATACCTAGTCATAAGTTGTACGTTATCATATACCCACAGCTATAGGTATATCCTGCAAGTCGTTGTTTTCGGTAGACATAATATAAATTATAGTATTTGACAAAAAAAGAATCGACTCAACTATGCAATGACACGAAAGTTGGTACGGTAGGATGTACGCAGGCAACGCCCATCACAACCTAATGCGCTCAATTAGATAAAGACCTGACGACCTGGCTGCCTAATTACAGAGACAACCCATGGAGAGATCGTGTTTGGTCAGACGTTAACTTGTTGAAAAGTAAGACTCAGCTGCCGCGAAAGGAGCGGCAGAACAACAGGTCGTAGAATGCTAGAGAGGACTACCAGTGGACTAGCTCTCAACGAAAGAGCACCCCAGACAATAGCTCCCTGTAGTCGGGTCGTCCATTTATGATGCGTGTGGGATGGATGATGGTTGATCCGGTTGCCCTCGAAAAACCCTAAAATTGCCCCTTTGAACAATACAGAGAGCCATATTTGTCTTATAATATCCGTTTTTACTTCAATGTAATTGTAATTTTTGTATTATTTACGTAATTTAAAATTTTCAATAGGCGTCTCAAAAGCGACAGAAATATTCGATCCACTACAATTGATCGTTTCCAAGAAAAGAATGCAGATAAAATTTAATCCAATATGAACAATTCTTTCATGCAGGCATCAAAAGCTGTCAGTAGTTTTAAAACCTTCCAAAAGGTATAAGCATGCGAAATGCCTGGATTAAAGGAGGAGAGATTTTTCATTCTTTACAATTCAGTAAAGATATCATCGAAGTATTAAAAAGAGAAGCAAAAAAAAACCCAAAAAACAACACCCAACAAAAACCCAAAGATCGACATATTCTAGAAGAACCCGTAAAAACAGAGCTGCCAAGTGGCATTAGAGATGGATCTTCGTGTTTCTGATGCCTTTAAGGTTCACGCATTCGGCCACCGGCTCCACACAACCATCACGCGCACATCTATATCCTGAAAGCTATCACCAGCCACGTGCAAAGGGCGCGCTGGGGCAATCAATAACTTTGCCTTAAGCCTTCGACTACCCCTCCCCCGCCCACTCCTTTCCGCGTGTTCCCTTCTCCCGATCGCTTCAAAAAGAAAGTCTCTCCTCTATTTCTTTCTATAGGTGGATCGAAGGCGTTGCTAAACATAGCAAAGACGGGGAAGAGGCGGTGAGGGAGGAAAGCGAAGAGAACGCCACAAATAGACAAGAAGGGTTCTTTTTATAACAGGCAGGCGGGCGGAGGAAGGAGAGAAAAATGATTTCCCAAAAGAAGAATAAAAAGTAAAGAAAGAGTGTTTATTTTATGTCGTTAAAATTTTTATTGAATCTAAATTCGATTTTATTCAAATTTTAAAGAATAATGCCTTCGTAAATTTAAATGAAATTTCTTCCTGCTTCTCATTTGTTTATGTTTTTATGATAAAGTATTAAAAATACTAACAATATAAAAATAAAAAAAAATATATTTAATTAAGTATACAAAGACTCTCATTTGGTGGTTCGCGGATCTCCGAGGTTTCGTGGAATCAATTTAGAGGCTTCGTAGCATCATTTCAATAAAAAGCACAGGCTAATTTAAACACATTCATTATTTGTTAAACCAGTATTTACGAGGGTTGTTTGATAAGTAAGGTTAATTTTTTATGAGTCGCTGTACAAATTAAGTTTTATCCACGTGATGTCTGGTATGTGCCAAACCAGCTCGTGCCAAATTTCAGGCAAAATCCACGTGTAGGTCACGTGCTACATTCGGTAGAAGCGAGCACTTACTACAAAAAAGATTACTGTTCCACCTAGACAACCATGAAAAATTGCAATAGTAAAACTGCACGAAGTAGGCTTCCATTAATTCTTCATTCACACATTTCACCGGACATGACTACATCTGACTACTTTCTTGGAAATGAAAAAAGCCAACTTAAAAATTTGGCTCTGCGAGAAAAAAGTCGTTGACGAATATTTTGCAGATTTTGACGAATGCTACTTTTCAGAAGGCATGAAAATGTTGGAAACTTGCTGGACAAGTGTTAAGTCATAAACGGAGACTATGTTGAAAATTAAAAAAAAATTCCCCAAAAAACATATCTTTAAGTGAAATCATATGGACATGAAGGGTCCATTGTTGCACTAAACACTTAAGAAATGGTTGGTAGTCAAGAGTCCGATTGCAACAAGAAATAAGGTTTTATTTCAGACGCGTTTCGGTATTAAACCATCGTCAATTATGTAAATCTTATTTGTTGTTGCAGTCAGGTCCTAACTACATTTCTTAATATGTTTAAGTACCATTTTTACCTTATCAAACGGCCCTGGTATTACAGCATTTTTAACATAGCTACCTACCACTCAAAAGTAAAACTTTCAAAAAGTATGAGATCTTAAAAAATGGATCCACAGCTCTTAGCTAATTGAAAAATTCTGATGTAACAATTTGCTTGAAAAATACAAAATTTAATAGTGTAACCAAGTATGTATATCATTATCATAGCTTACCTATACAGGGTGGTCAAAAAGTCTATACCCTCAAATTACTTGTAGAACTCTTGTAGAAATTAAAAATCTATTAATGCCAAAAAAAGGAGTGAATGGGCTATCTGTTGGTGATCTGATTATGCAAATTAGGACCTATACAAATTTTATGATGGGCACCATTTGCAAGCTTGTTCTACATTAACACAATAAAAAATATCACAACCGGATAAATAAATCACTCAAAAATGAAACAAACATTTCTACATGGTTTAAAACTTCTAACTGCAAAGGTTTAATGTTAAATGTCTAATGTCATCTAACCCACTCTGATTATTATTATTCAAGCGTGGAGCAGTATATATTTTATTTGGCTAATTATTAAGACTGAAGCAATAGCAAGTCGAAAATGCCAATGAGCTCGTGAATTTCGTTTGAAATGTTTGTTAACAACCTTTTCAGTATAAATGAAAGCATGTAGAGACACTAATCCACAAAATAATAGCTTTTTGTGTGGATTAGCGGTCTCCACATGCCTCCATTTATTCTAGGATTATCCATAGTTTTGTTGGTCTTTGCCGTTTTTCCATAACTTTTTCAGTTATCCCAAGTGAGCATTTGCTCTAGCATTATTATGCATGTTCACCAAATTTATAAAAGTCCGTTATTGAATCTGAGTCTGTGCATGCGCCCGATAAAAATTTTGAATTTTTGAAATTCTGGCTTCGGATTCTTATCTCTTTGTCATCATCGATAAAATTGAGTTGGAAATCTAAAGATCATAAATTGTTGCCACAATGTTGGCAGTGCAGAATTGTTTAAAATATCTAATTAAATTGCATACATCATAGTTTCTGCTACTAGAGCAAGTTGGTCTAATCCAAACAATGAAAATGAGCCCCACGCAATACTTTACGCAGTCAGACATGAAGCATTCTCCAGGCATCTGCCAGACCCAAACTTGACAACCTGATTTTCTGTGTGTAAGAGATTCGTCGCTCCATAAGATATACTTCCATTTTTTATGATCTACTTACATTGTCTTGTGTGCCATTCTAAAAGTGGCTTCGCATTGATTTTGCTGATTCTATATTTTGCATAGAAATCTCTGTTTCCTGCTATTAGAGCTGAATCGTCCAAACCATTGACTATTCAATACTTCTTGCGTCACTGCCAATGCGGGCTTTTTTTTACGACCGCATCTTAAATTAACAATAGCAGGATACACTAAGCTTAATACGGTGAAACGCGATATAATTGTCAAGCTGCTCGTCAGCTTTATGGAACGCTTCCCATCTCGCTCCATAACTGCTCACAGGATGAAGAGTCTTGTCTACTAAATCCATGGATCCCGAAGATGATTTGGAGGCGCGGATTCTGTTGCAGTGGAACGCGTTCAGAGCATGGATGGCGTTTTTGAAAGATTTTACGAGAACGTTCCTCGCAGACGTCATGCCTGCAGTGAAGATGAAGGAGGGGGCGCCATTTTGAACAACTCTTGTACTAAACACTATTTCGATATCCAATAAAGATGTTTTTTGTAGATGAATATTCAATGGTTTAAACGATTTCACTCTAATAGCAAAGGAATGGTGCATTTCCGCACAACGGTTCCTATGCAAAATGGGGTCTAATCTGAGCCACCTACAGGTCCTACAGGTTTGTAACATGGATTCTGTTATACCCTGTAAACAGGGTGTTTCAAAATGGAAGGACAATAATTATGTAGTGCGATTCCATGAATCAATCTAAGCAAAAAGTTCCTTACTGTAAACTGGGATTACTTTAATTTTGTGATTCGGTCGTTTTATTCTCAGGTGTCCAAAAAAGCAAAAAATGGCACCAATAGCTTGCCCGATGTTCAGTTCCGTCTAGCGTACCTCCCACATAATTGTAGAGTAAGATTTAGGATAGAAAAATATGAACATGTGACACAAAGTAACTCCAGTTTATGGTATCGATTCTGTCTAAAAAAATTGCGTCGTTACGTCATTTATGAACTTTCTGCACCAGTAGTTCATTAAATCGAAAGGGACGAGGAAGTTTTAAAAAATTGTATGTAGTGTTTTGTAATAAGAGAATTACCGTAGCCGACGAAAAAGACAGGCTCCGGCATTCAAAAGTCACCTGATCATAGTACTCTGAGCAACATAAATTCCTGAGCAATCGTATAGTAAACAGCATATTGTATACTGCATAAATATATGCTTTCTTCATACAGGGTGAACGTTTTTAAAAGTGGCCCGGCGCGAAATACTTGTCATTCATGTGATATTGCGCAGCTGAGAGAGTGACATTGGTGTGCATGGTAGTCGTTTGTGCGAAGTGGCGAAAATGGTGTTACATTTTTGTGTAGAGCACTATGCACGGCATGGGTCATGGAAACTGTATGCAGATGAGTTTAAAATTAAGTTTTAAGTTGGTGCTGTGCCTGCAAAACCTCCTGCTAAGAGTGCAATGCAAAACTTAATTGCGAAATGGCATGCAACGGGATCAGTACTGAATGCAAAGTGCGCAAAAGAACGGTCCGTACGACAGCAACCACTGCTGCTGCTGAAGAACACATGCTACGCAGTCCCAAAACGTCATCACGGCGGCTGTCTCAGCAACTGGGTTTGTCTCAGTCAAGTGCAATGAAAATCATGAAACAGGATTTACACTTACACCCCTTCAAAATGACCACTGTGCATCAGTTGCATGATGTAGAAAGCCGGCCAGGGTTCAGTTTTGTGAATGGTTTCTGAGCACCACTGCTCTGGACGTGGTGGAGGATGGTTATTTGTTCATCTCAGATGAAGCGTGGTTCCATCTGTTCGGTTACCTCAACTCACAAAACATGCACCACTGGTCTTCCGTCAATCCGCATATGTTCATGGAGTCTCCACTGCATCCACAAAAAATTGGAGTGTGGTGTGCTGTCTCCGCCTGCCGCATCATCCCTGTGTTCTTCAATGAAACTGTGAATAGTGACCGTTATGTGCATAACATCTTCAACATCTAATCGACAAAAATCAAAATGGGTAAAAAATCGTTGAAAAATGGTGATATCTCAAGAAATAGGCATCAGATCAGCAAAATAATTTTGAAAAAAAAAATAAAAAATTTAAAAAAAAAACACGTTTTAAAGTAGAGAATAATTAGCTTTGTCCTGAAGAATTTTAGCTAAGAATTAGAACTGAAAACACTTTTAAAAAATTAAAATTGAAAATGAATCCTGCAACAGTAGAAGAAAAAATTGAAATGATTTTGATTTATGGTGAATGCAGGAGGAATGTTGACGATGCTGTCGCCCTGTATGCTGAGCGTTTCCCTGCAAATGTTCGATCACGTTCTTTTTTTACAAAGTTGTGAATGCCTTCACTTCTGATGGAAGCGTACAACCAAAAAAAGAAAAAATAGAACAACTGTCACTGGAGAAGCTAATGAAATAGCTGTGTTAGCAGCTGTACACCAAAACCCACAGGCAAGCATTCGACAATTGCACGCAGATTCGGCAATTTCTGGAGGTAGTATTCACAAAATATTCCATCGCCATAAGTATCACCCGTATCACATTTCACTGCATCAAGAACTTCATGGTAATGATTTTCATAATCGGGTTGTGTTTTGTGAATGGGCACGTGAACAAATATTAACAAACCCCAACTTTATTCCTAACATGTTATTTTCAGATGAGTCCTCATTCACAAACCATGGTAACGTTAATCGGCATAACATGCACTACTGGAGTGTAGAAAATCCCCACTGGTTACGACAAGTTGAGCATCAACGACCTTGGACGGTTAACGTTTGGTGTGGAATCATAGGCAACAAACTCATTGGTCCTTATTTTATTGATGGTAATTTGAATGGAATTAAATATCAAAATTTCCTGGAACGGGAACTACCAGTACTACTTGAGGATGTTCCCTTGGATGTTCGACAAAGTATGTGGTTTCAGCATGACGGTTGTCCAGCGCATTACTCAATAGCAGCACGGGAAGTATTAGACCGTGATTATAATGGACGGTGGATTGGCAGAGGTGGCCCGATTAATTGGCCAGCTAGGTCACCTGATTTGACATCGCCTGATTTCTTTCTTTGGGATTACCTAAAAGATAAGGTTTAACAACAAGTGCTAACAACTCGTGAAAACATGATAGAACGTATTAGAAACGCTTGCTCTGAAATTCCCCCAGATCTTCTTTTGTCCTGTGTGCAATCATTTGAAAAAAGGATAAATAAGTGTATTGAAGTTGGTGGTCAAAACTTCGAACATTTACTGTAAGTAATTGAACAATGAAACGCAAGGGGACGCACCTAAAATCAGCACCCCAAATTGTGAGAGGCAAGGGGACTCATAAAACAAGCACCCCAAAGCGAACAGAAAACTACTACGTCCACGTCGTTCTTCCTGGGTAACGCCAAACGTAGTTTCTGCTTAACAATAAACGAATAAATGAACTTCTCCGTATTCTTTCGATGGTAGCGCCATCTGCGAAATAATTTACATGAATAATGAAGTCAAATCAATGGTATTTGATTAAGAAAACCAAGGTTTCCTATAAAAAATTTGCTTCCCATTGGAAATTTTGACATAATTCGCTTCCCCACCCCTCGGGAGTGGGGATGGGTGGACAATTATGGTGCCATTAAGTAGCATTTGTAAGAATATCAAAAACATTTAATTTTATTTTGCTGATCTGATACCTATTTCTTGAGATATCGCCATTTTTCAACGATTTTTTACCCATTTTGATTTTTGTCGATTACAGCGCCATCTGTGACCGAAATGACTCGAATCGTAGGTCAAGTTGGGGTAATTGTTTCTGGAGAATCCGAATCTGCAATAAAAAATGGGGGTTCCCATTTAAATTTTTTAACTCCTCCCTCCCCCACCTCCAGGAGGTAGGGGTGGGGGGGTCGAGTTTGGTATCATTAGATGTCCCCCTTCGAGACGAACATTTTTCATTCCACACTTTTTTGATCCGATGTGTGGTTCTCGAGATATTTTAATGTCTTCAGATAAATTGAACACCCGGTATTGTTGAGCGTGTTTTACCAACTTATCGCTTAATTCCACGTAAGGTTTTCACGTTATTATACAGCATTTCTGCTAAAATAATAATAATACATTGATATATTAATAATAAAGAAAAGCTTTACTAATAAAGGCTCAAAATCAGGTTTCAATTAAAACAGTTTGACGTCACTCATTATGCCTACCTATCCGTGTTGCTAAGAAACAATAAATGGCATCGTCCAACATGATTCGAACTCGACTTCTTGCCTGGAGCGATTAATCTCACTGATTTAATGTAATGCAAGGAAGCCGAACATCGTTCACCTAAGTGAAAACGCTTTTTGGAATGAAATGTATGTTCGTGTGTGTGTGTCAGTGTGTGTGTGTGTGTGTGTGTGTGTGAGTGTGTGTGCGTGCGTGTGTGTGTATCTGGCATTTCTCAAAAACGGTTAGGCGTAGAATGTTGAAAATTTCTATTTAGGACTGTTGCAACATGTAGTTGTGCACCTCGCATTTTGATTGCAATCGGCTGGGCCAAACATGTGTTTCGGTCGTTTCCCCAACTAAATTCCTTTCATTTCTATGGAGGTTTGATTGCGAGGAGCAGTTTGTGACGTCAGAGTTTGACTGTTTGACGTCAGAGTTTAAAGTACTCTTATTTGAAGAACTAAATTTGAAGTACCAAAATAGCTGTCAAAATTTGTTTCAACATTGGAGTTTTTAGCCAACAAAGAGAGAGAGACGGAAATTCGTGTGTCAAGAATAATAATGAGAATTTTTCCTCAAAAAAAGCATTCAATAAAGTTTCGTACAAGAGAGTATTGTGATGCCCACAACCGATTTTTTAACAGAAAAAAGCTGAAATGAACCGTAACCACCGAGAGGGAAGGCAATGCCATAGAATAACATGACAATACCGTCTAGAGAGAAAGCCTGCGTACGGAAAAATCATACATTGTTACGTCACTTACGGTAAGGCGAGGCCAACGAGAGACAGGCCAGGGCACTCAAAAGTCACATGATCATCGGGGTCCGGGCAACAATCCATCTTACATTGTCTCCATCTTGGATTTTAACAATCAGTACTTTTACGATTGCTAGATACAATGAAGGATGGATTGTTGTCCGGACCCCGATGATCTAGTGACTTTTTAGTACCCTGGCCTGTCTCTCGTTGGCCTCGTGCGAAGTCCATGGAGAAGGTCCAAGGATGAAGAAATACAGGATGGGAAACTCCATTGTTTAAAGCGTGAGTTGTTTTTTTTCAGTGATGCCCTCTGGTCATTTGCGTGGCTATTACTCTCTGTCTAGCAGACGACCACCCTTTTCCTTATCGGCCTCGACGGCTCAGGGTGTGTCTAAAGAGTTCGACCGGTCGCGACCAGTCAAAGCCCGTCACAAAGCTCATTTTGGAGCCACCAGTGACTGACTCGAAATTTTGACTATGTCCGATCGACGCGGGAACGATGCAGGCATACGTAGCTGGCTTTATTCATTTTAAATTTTCGTAATCCAAAGCCGGTCGCGATTAGCGCGACCAGTCGCATTATGAATCGAGGGTCGTCCGAATCGAGAGAAAATTTAAAATGCGGGTATGCCTGCATCGTTCCCGCGTCGGTCGGACATAGTCAAAATTTCGAGTCAGTCACTGTTGGCTCCAAAATGAGCTTTGTGACGGGCTCAACAGTGACTGAACTGTTGGCTCCAAAATTTCGCGACCGGTCGGACTTTTTAGACACGCCCTCAGTGGTTGCGTGATCGCCTCCAAAGACGCGGGTTAGATCCCGGCCGAGGACGACGAGGATTTTTTCACGGGAAAAATCCTGTGATCACGCACTTCCTTCGGAAGTCCTCCTTACTAAATGTAATAATCACTGCTTGTGAAATCCATTTACAGTATATTTCAGTAACAATTGCACAAGTAAACTGCAATCACAGTAAAGCAAAACATCAATCATACAGATTTACAGATTTTTTTAAACATATAACTTCACTTTTCTCAAAAAATTCATCCGGCAAACAACTACATGGGACCAAGTCACAACTACATGGGCTTTAATTCCCTTCCGAAGAAAGTGCGTGATCACAGGATTTCCCCCCTCGGCCGGGATCGAACCCACGTCCTCGGGTATCGGAGGCGAACACGCAACCACTGAGCCATCGAGGCCAATAAGGAAAAGTGTAGTCGTCTGCGAGACAGAGTAATGCTCAAGCAAATGGCTAGAGGGCGGCACTGAAAGAAAACTGACGCTTTAAACAATGGAGTTTCCCATCCTCATCCATGAAAGGTCTCCGCAATGAAAAGTAACACATTGTTACATCATCATAGATAGGGCAAATTTAGGGCTTATTATTGGTAGAAATACGAATAAAAATGAAGGCCTAACAATGCACAAGACAATGAAAATGGGCTTTTAAATTGGAAACATCTCTGCTGAACTGGCAACACTGAAGCAGTGCCCACGAATAAGATATTGATAAAAGTGGCATTTCACCTTTGAAGTAATTACGGAGAAATGCAGAAACAAATATTTACTCAAAAACGTCGTAAAACATGTTTAAAAACAACTCCTCTTATAAACACTAATTATTATTAATGCTAAATCATAGAATTTTTGAAGGTTTTCAACATTTGTGAGTGGCCATGCGAAAAGGGACCTGAAGGGAAAATAATAATATATTCCGAGAAAAACGCGCTTAAAGTTTAAAGTCAGTTGAAATTGAGATGCGTGAGGAAAATAATTGATATAAAAAATTGTTGATTATAATAATGGCCTGTTTAGACTACAATAAAGTTGAATATCCAACGATTGTAAATCACCAAAAAAACAAACAATACCTTCAGGTACCTTTTTGCGTGACCAGTCTCATTTAGATGACTGATTAATTACATAAAAGGTTGGGGGCCTTCTCTCGTTACCTGAAATGGATGGTGAGATTTTTTCAATATCTAGGCAGCAATCTAAAGATCTTAAAAAAAAGGGTGAAGTCAACTCAAAATCAAGTTTTTGGTAGTTTTTCACGAAAAAATATTTCAAAGAGCTCATCGTTTATCGATTGCAGTGACGTTGATCTAGTTGCTGTTTAAAGGCAAGATATAAAAATGAATCCACTTTCTCTCACTGATGACCTAAAAGACTTCACATTAATTACATTATATACAGTATGGCTAATCTTAGTGATAAACTTTGTTAGCTAAATTTTTTGCTCCCTGTTTCAAAACAGAATAGATTTCGAATTCAGTTAATTGATTTCAGCAATGGTTCCCCCCTCATGGTTTAGATAGCTAAGAATTTTTTGTTATCCATTTAGTAAATGTTATGCTTCTTCTAAAATTTCTTGAAAGTAAGCATAGCCGTTGCTATTGATTTTGGGCCATGGAGTGTGACAGTGGAAACCATATTTCACATCCAGAAATCTTTGTCTCAATTATCTTGACTCCCTTCCCTCGTTTTTCAACTTGAACTAATTAATATTTTCTTATTACAGTATTTGTGTAATAAATTAAAAAAGATTACTTTTGGATATTCAAAGGTTTCTAACGCATAGTCTCACTTTATTACTTAATTTGTGGAAAAATGTTTCTCTTTGATTGAGTGGGATTTGATCTATAAGGAAACCTCTGTTAACAGTGTCAAGAGATGGTTGTAATCAGATAGGCCTAAGAGAAATTAGTGGGAACCAATGTAAGGCGAGATAAAGGCTACGGCCAATTTCTCTGCAATGTTTGCTCTTAATTCGAGACTCTCTGGAGCTTGTTGGTTCTGTCGCAGTGTCGTCGTGTCGATAAGAGGTCCAAACGTAAGCTGAGCCTCTGGGATCAATTGGAACACACTCCTTGCGCTGCCATCCCCGCCAGCGAACCTTTATTATCCAGTGAATTGCGTCTGTTTGATTTTCTAATTGACCACGTGAAAAGATAAAAAAGAATAAAAGACGTCGTACAGAACCAATGGCCGTCAATTGTGAGCCGAGAGAATTGGATTATCGAAGGCCATCCGTAAACGATCCTCTTTCTAAGTGGTTTCAGTCAGCTGATTCGATTCGCCTTCCTTTTCCAAAACTTTGTAATAAAAATAAGAATTTTCGACACAAAAGCAGACACAAATATCCGCTTGAATTCCTCAATTTATTTTATCAGAAAGTATGCAAATATTATCTTAAAGACAAAGGTTACTTGAATCTTATTCTTGTGTTTATCCTCTAAGACGTCCATCTAAATTCAGACTCACTGTAAACAAAGCGATTTCTTTCCGTAGAGCAGATAATCAAAAATATTGTTCTAAATGTAAAATAAATAGTCATGCAAATAGCTTCAGATAAATACAATTTTCTAGCCTTAAATTAATGCCATAATGACAGCGCATTTTCTGCAGCAAAATAATTTAATATATTTCAAAATACAGGTGTACTATCAAGTCTTCACCCGATTTCAAAATTCTATAGACTTTTTAAAATTTAATTTGCTAGTGGAGGAGGCACATAAACATGATCTTTAACAAAGCCCCATAAAAAAATCACAAAAAGCAGATCAGGGGACCAAGGTGGCCACAACTGAAGTTCATTCGCCATCTCGACATAAACTGACGGAAATTCACGACGTGAAACAAAACTTGACGATCAACGGTTATAGCATTTTGAAATCGGATGATGACAGTTGATTATATCCTATATTATTTTTAATAAATTATTATATGAATTCATACCACATCATATTTTCATTTTACAACTAAGCCAATGATTAAGAAGATAAAATTATGAAATGAGGCGAAGAAAAATTGCAATTGTAAAATAAACTTGTCTTCAATATAAACTATAGAAGTTTAAAAAGTAAACATATTTATAAATTATTTAATATTCCGTATAAATTGCTTTGAACAATTATACACTCCTGGACTGTTTCTAAAATAAGTACTCGTATATTGGCTTCAAAATAAAATTAAAATGAAAAATTAAATTCATAAAATTAAAAATGTTGTATTTTATTATGTACCGTGTATACTCATGTTAAAGACGAGAAATTTATTTCCTAAAATGGGCTCAAAAATCGAATTCGTCTTTTCCATGAGGCAATGAAAATTTAAAGTATAAAATGCCTGCCATAGAGGATACAAATTCTGAGAGTTGGATGACGTTTATGAGGGAGAGATGGCAACCTTGGATGAGTTTCAGCAGCTGTTCAGAGAGTCTGATGATGACAGTGCCGAGCTTGAAGATTTTAATAATCCACTTACATTTTTATTTTGTTTTCAATGTATAAATTTACGGTAATTTTGTCAATAAATATTTTAAAATTTCGACATCAGTCTAGAAATGATTTTAGCCTTCAGCTTATACATGGGGCAATCCATTTTTGCTTTTTTAGCCTCAAAAAAGGGAGTCGTCTTATACATGAGTATACACGGTAAATTACTAAATAAGTAAAAGCGTTGCAAAAGTGTGCTCAAATAAAAAATTATACATTTTTATTTTGTTGAACTCTTATATTGTGTAAATAGTTAAGTAAACTTACTGGTTTTAATTCTGAAACATCCCAGCCAAGATATTCGGCCACTGTCATCATTTGATTAATGATGCAGTCCATCTCCTGTAATTACAGAAACGCCTAATTACACACAAAAATTATTTATATTCAATAGAAATCATTAATTACTTCAAAAAAGTAGAAATCAATTGACATAATAAATTCTGCTGCTTAACTGAATGATAATTTCATAAAAAAAATAAAACAATGAATTTCGTATAGTTTATACATATATTTAAAAATAAAAGCAAATGAATATCTCAATAAGGTTCTTCAACTTTAAAATTTCGTCACGAATAAAAATACAAAAAGCTTTAAAATAATATTTTTATTAAAATAAACTGGTAAACTGCCATTATAGTTGATGGAAATAGATTAAAAATTTCAGATTTCTATTATGATAGATCAACTAAGATTATACGGCAATCTGCTCACGGTTAATGTTTTATGAAATCTATTCACCTTTTCCGTTCAGAAACCAATCATTAGGGAAAAAATCGTTTGGAAAGGGTTTCTGTAAACTGTTCTGTTTTGAATAGGCATAAAATGGCTCGGATGGCTAATTAGGTACGGCTGAATGTCTCATTAAAATCACAAGAACACGAGTGGGAATTCAGATTAGTACATACAGGGATGGACGAAGGGAGATACGGATACAAGAACATAATTCCAGAATTAGTCATTTAATACAAGGTTTTATTGAAATTCAACGGCCATCTTTGATTCGAATTACTGAAAGTAACCTTTCTTTTCCATTATACTTTGTAATCCGACAGAAAAAAAAGATATAATAAAATGGAAATTAACGAACAGATGATTTTAATGCTTACTTACATAGGTGTCTAATACTCCATTGCCGTCCGAGTCATATAACCGAAAGACAACTACAAATAAATAAATAAATAAATAAATAAATAAATAAATAAATAAATAAATA
>JAHWFO010027233.1:3265845-3334281 GCA_023313115.1 Rhysida immarginata
ATGGTATTACTCATACAAATAAAATTTTACTTTGAATTAAATTATATTCTCGTAATTTGCCTTTTGTGGATAAGTGTAATTTGACTTACTGAGTAAGTGTGATTTTAAGGTAAAATTACATCAAATCTGTCTTCTGTCTGAGAGTGAAAATAATATTTGTCTATAAAACATTTGTGTATCATGTAAACACTGATAAATTTTCCAACAAGAATAAAAATAAAAAGTAAAATTTATTTTAAATATTTCTGTCTCCAATCAGATTTCGAGATCTTACTTAATCATATTAAAAAATGGACAAATTGTTTTCCATCTATTAAATAACGACAGAAACCTTTTTATTACCTAGTGATTGTCTATGATGAACAATAAACTCTTTTAAGAGGATCCATTTTACTTTATTCTCTCCTTAACCTCCTTTTTAACGATCTTTAAAAAATAAAACGCCTATCGATTTCTTTTTGTGTTGCTATAAACGTTTGATATTTCACTTTAGTGATTGAACATGTGCCGGTGAAGTTTTAACTTCTTTTTGAGTTTCAAGTATTTTGAACTTCCTTTCACAGGAAGGAAAGCTAGTCTTATTTACATTAATGTGAAAAAAGCAACTTATAAGAGCTTAATCTGAAAGTTAACATTTTTATTTTGCTGTTGACTTTCTTTAACATTAAGGCTGGCGTTGTAAATGGATAGAATTCCTTTTAACTTTCAACATTGTTGGCGCCTATTATTTCGATCGGGTTGTATTAAATATATTAAATAAAGAGGTCACGAAAGATGTAAAGAAAAATCAACGAATCGTATTTAATTGAAGTCATGATAATATCGATTCATATCCGCCAGCAACTGATAGAGGACAGTTGTTAAATTTTAATGGCTATCACAACACGGAGCCTGTCATTAGACTTTCCGGGAAAGACAGTTAACCGTTAACGGCCAATCTGCGATCATATCGCCCTCCTCCTGCGACCACTCCATTGCGAGTATATGTTACTCTCTAAGACAGCAAAAAGATATCATAAAAACGGAAACTACAAAAACAGCTGAAAACATCATAAGAGCAAGCATTGAACTGCTATTTTTAGTATTTGGCTGTGGTTAATATTCCGAAAAGTAATTATTTCCCAAAGAAACTCAAATGGTAAATACGTTTTATAACACCTTTCACTCATAAAAATCAGAAAAGTTTTGATGCCCACGAAATAAGCTTTCACTGAAGTACTAGGCTTATGGTTTAAAGTTGCGTTTCGTGAGAAAGTTAACATATTCTAACAACTTTTAGTTATTTTTTATGCCTAATGATTACAAAAATAAAGCTGAAGATTCCATGGTCTATAGATATTGAAGCATCATATCCACGTTATCTTAAATCACTCTTTTGAGCCTTTTTCAGTGGATGTGAAGACATTTGAGGACATTCTCAACAAATGGAGAGAGCTCTATGAACCCTATTATCCTCGTGATTTATCCGAATAGTTAATATCGCCTTAGATTCTGTTCAGCTTATATGCAACTCAAAATCTAAATTTTTAACTTTAAATTAAACTTTAGATAATACAGATATTAGAAATATGGTAGACGGCTTGATTCTCATTTCTACCCCTTACTCCGAACTCTGCGATCTTAAACCAAGCGTTTTCTTCATTTTTAATTTATCTCATGTAACCGAAATCTACACGCCGTGTATGGACGAATAAATCTTATTGCGAAAAGTCACTCTTTCTTTCTTCGTCTCTCACTATTTCCAGACTTTTCAATACAGGATGACAATAAATTATCGCAACAGAAATGGATGCGTCCAAGCGCGAATATATTAAAGCGCCACCAAATAATTTTTAATTCAATGCAATCACTTCATGTTCTTGGGCAAGTCGTCCGTGTTTTAACTTATTATGAGTATATTGATGTGCGTTTTGAAATGTTAAGCAAACGCAGTGCAATTTTGGAGCTGTTTCGTCAAGAAAAGTGTCAATGTGAAATTGTTCGTTTGCTCAATGTTGGCAGAGACGTCGAGTCCAAAGCGCTCAAACGGTTCAAAGAGCTTGGCCATGAAGGCGACCGTCCAGGAAGAGGAAGAAAGCGTACCATCAACACGTCCAGGAACCACAAAATCATCAAAAAGCGAGTTCAGCGAAATCCGAGGGTCTGAATGAGACCAAATCCCTCGTGAGACCGGAATCAACCGCGAATCGGTGCGGAAAATTGCAACAGAGGAACTCAAACTCAAGTCCTACAAGCTCCAAAAAGTACAGCTCCTCAGACGAAAACAAGCGCGTACGGCTCAAGCGTCGGGCCGCAGGTGAGAAATGGAAGCGCATCCTCTTCACAGATGAGAAGCTCTTCACTGTGGAACAGGCACACAATCACTAAAACAACAGAGTGTGGTCAGCAGAGGCACCCGGCACCTCTTCAGTCATCGAACGTCGCCAAAATCCGCAGTCCGTGATGGTCTGGGGCGGAATTTGCGCCACTGGCAAGACACTCCTCGTTTTCGTGGACCAAGAAGTCAAAATCAACCAATAATAGTGACATTCTCGAGGCTGTGGTACTTCTTGGGCTCGGCAGCATTTCGGCAATGCGGATTGGACCTTTCAACAAGACTCTGCACCAGCCCACAGAGTGAAAATGACGCAGGAGTGGTGCAAGAGCCATTTTCGCGATTTAATCACGTCTCAGCAACGGCCACCCTACTCGCCGGATCTCAATCCAATGGATTACAGCATATGATCTGTGCTAAACGCCACAACAGTTTGGGGTCGCTGAAGAAGTCCCTGCGCCAAGAATGGGACCGATTGTCGCCCGACGACTTGCAGCCCATTGCTGAAAATTTCAAGACACGTTTGGGGCTTTGTATCGCCGCCAAAGAAGCCCACTTCGTAACCGAATGAACATGTTATTACCAAGGGACCATGTTCTATTTATTAGTTGTCAATTGCTTTACTTTTCGTTTTTTTTTATTAAAAAATTTGTACACAATGAGTTGCCATAATTTATTGTCACCCTGTATAGTTAAAGGCTCAGGCTTCTGTTTGAATTCGGATCTTTTTTCCGAGGAAAATTTGGTTTCCTTCCCTTCTCTGGGAACTTATTCATTGAGCTTTGAAGAAAATATGTTATTAAATTTGCGAATCTTCATGCATTCTTAGAGATATTTTCTGCTGTAAGTGATAAACTCACTCGCCTTAATCGTTTTGGAATTCTATCCGACTCGTAAATCGAAGCGGATTTTCAAGTTTCTCTTTAATTTCTCTCTTTCTCCCCATGTCTACAATTATACGTATAAGATTTTATGAGTTATAATGGCATGTATATAGGCCTACTTTCGTTACACGAGGGCAGGGAGATAAATAATGGTAAGGTGTCAAGTTTCAATAAAGACGATCACGTCAACCACTGATGAAAACGGAATCCAATATATGAAGGCATTTGGAGTTTAAGGCGTTATTTTATTTTACGGCATTGGAGAAACTTTACAATCAAATTAGTAAGTCTCGAAATCTAGAATTTTCTTGTTCTACTGAATTTCCTAACAATTACCATTTTAAATGATGGCAAACATGCAGTTATGTACATAATTTATTCCATTTTTGTTGCTGCTTTTTTGAACGATTGATTTCGTGCGATTTAGTTAAGATATGGGCCACAGTTCTTATTCATTAATTTCCGATATTTTATGGCGTTTTGCGACGACTCTTTGTTTGCAATGTTGCTGCTGCTTTTCGTCATTCAATCGTAAAAAACAACCACAGCAAAGTAAACAATGGAGTCCCAAATAGCTCCATGCGGATCTAGCTTGATTAAATTTTAAAAATAATATTTCGAAAAACCTATTACTTTTTCTGAAAAGTGCTTATTACAAGGCCTGGGTTCGATAAGTTTTTAATATATTGGCGCAAACCGCTTGATTCTACGGTGTTTTAATTTAGTTCCTACAGGTAAGTCAACAATCCCCCTAAAAAAGGATAAGATAATGAAATTTTCACTACCGCGAAAAATTCAAGTAAAACGAATCGAAGTTTTAATGAAATTTGAAAGAAATGACGCATATGTCATCCTCATTCAGCTGTAAAAAGTTTGAAACGCATAAAAATAAAAATTTCATAGTTTTATAATATTCATTTTTTTTGCCGCCTGACTTTTTTCAAACCAGTATACAGAATAATGTTTTATATTTATACAGTAGCCTATATGATCTATTAAAAGACTATAGGAGAAGTGATATTTCTTGGTTGATTTGGTGAAATGGTGGCTACGTGTTTTATTAAAAAACCCTTTCAAAAATTTCGACATCAAAATTATATTTATGAATTATTATTATTATTATTATTATTATTATTATTATTATTATAAACAATACTTCATTTCTTAGGATAAGTCTTTCCCCCTATTAATGTAAAAATTGTTGACTAATCTAATTAAATTATATATCATTAAAATCTAATTAATGCAACTTACACAATTCGCTGTGTTAAAGATGTATTTAAATGAATTACTTTTTAGTTTTCAATTTGAATTAAAAACAACTTTCATTGTCCACGATATAATAGATATGATTTTAACAAATTAATAAATAGATGGAAAAAACAATGACTTGAAATAATTGCAAAAATATTCACGTCAACAGTTTTTTAATCAATTTTCTAGTTGTTAAAATCATATATTGGAAAAGGGATGATGTCCCATATTGGACTAACTTATCAATCTAACAGAAACATCCTCAATTTTAGATCCAATACAGATTGAATGTAGGTTAGGTTAGGTTATGTCGGAAATGTTCTAGTAAAATTTGATTTCACACCAAGTTTAATAAGTAACCCGTTTGGTAAATCCCCTTTGAGCACCCAAAAATATTCCTTCTTCAAAGTACTCAGCATCACTACACACTCTTTTATTCTAGTATGTTTTCAGTGCACGAACTACAAAAGACTCATTCTGCTATTAATGCGTATAAATTTCATTTGCTACTAAAGGTTTATAGGAAACAAACCACAGTTTAGAGATCGGATGTCTCTATTAAATTATAAATTACTGATATTAAAATCCTTAGAATTTTGTATAAGAATAAATTAAAAGTAAGAACGAATCATTAATTTTATGACTACTACATTGATGTGCGTAAAAAAATAAATCACTTTATCAATACGAAGACAGTTTTTGAATTAAGTTTAAGTTTCTTCCCTGCCTAAAAGAAATGTGCATAAACGTTCTGTAAAAGAACAAAGGAGGCTTTAAAAAAAGAAACCAACGAGACGAAATGAGAACAAAATAATGATTTAGATGAAAAGTAACCTAATCAGTATAATGGGAGAGGGCGAAGAGTTGTGCCAGGCCTTTTTATCGCGTTGTAAGCTGTGAGGAAGAGGTAAAGAGATCGGTTGAAACAGTTTTGAGTCGTTCTGCAGCCACTCACCTTGAGTGAATGTCCTTCAACGGTCTGCATGTTCAAACGAGGTGGTCGTTTGACAAAGGACAGGAAAAGGTGTGTCATCAATTCTTCCGGTGTATCGATTTCCAAATAGTGGTCCATGAACAAACGAAATCCTTCGAAATCAATATCCTAAAAAGAAATTAGAAGAATAAAATTATATAAAAGAACCGACCATCATTAGATTTAACATAGTACATTTTTCAATTAATATAGAAGTAATATAATAATAGAAGAAATATAAAGATTCGACGAAATTACAAGCAATTTTTATGAAATTCATGTATTAAGGTAGGAGAGATATTACACATTCACGTTTATATTTTTCTTAAACTGCCGGGTCTACATCCTAGAATCCTAAGGTAATCCTAGTAATGCACAGGAAGATGACACCATATTCACGTAAGTTTTGCATTACAGGCATAAACTTATTTAAAATTCAAATCATACGAAGGTGGTTTCAAAAAGTTTCCGAACTTTGCTTCGGAAAAAAGAAATATGGGCACAGCATTTTTAAGCACTCAGGCCTTCGAAGTAACGCTCTTTAGCAACTATACACTTTTGCCAACGTTCATACATTTTGTCAAAGGCAGGCTGTAGACCTTTGTTTGCCCCTTTCTTCAGAGCTTCCGTCGCAGCCAGCTTGATCTCTTCCGCTGATTGGAAATGATGCCACTTGAACTTTGTCTTTATTCCGGGAAAGAGGTAAAAGTCACATGGGGCCATGTCAGGTGAGTAAGGAGCTTGTGGAAGAAAAAAGCCCACAAGTATGACCTTTCAGAGCGGTCAGCACGGAACTTCTGTGGTCGGGGGGACGAGCTTGTTTTCCATACGAATGATTGCCTTTTTGTTTGAGGGTCGTAAAGAAAGCACCATGTTTCATGGGACACAAAAATTGCGACACGTTTGATCGCTAAAAGTCTGCTACAGCTGAATGCGACGCGCGCCTCACACTATGCTATACATATGCGCGTGTTTGTTCTGGAACTTTTTGAACCTACCTCGTATGTATTAAACATGCCTCCGGTTTAAAAAAACATATTGAACGATTTTAATTCTTAATTTAAAAAATAATAATCTGACTTGTCTGCTCCTTTTGTTTCCAGGTAAATAGCAAAAGGTAAAAAAAATAAAATTCACATCAAGGTTGATAAGGTGCCTTCAATGCCCATTGAAAGGCAAAAAGATTTTTATTGAGTAACGAGATAAAGAAGAAGAATTCTAATGGGGTATCTAAATAATTCCACTTTAGAACAAAGTTTTCTACGGAGCCACTATTTTAGACTTGACAATTTTCTTTCTGGTTAATTTTCTCCACTCCTGACTTCAATAATGGATCATAAGAATAGAGTAGTTTAAAAATTTTTGATTATGCAATGGTATACAAATAAAAATGTAATATTTGATAATTAAGCTGTATATAATATGTAATATTAAAATGACCATTCGTCCCTATTAAACTGACTATTGCCTCAATTTTCAGCCCCTATCAAATGTACAACTTGTTGATCGAAAAATTGTACATACATACTTATCGATCAATAAGTACATGCATGATTATGTTTTTTTAACGAAATTATTTAACTCCAAATGGCTTATCTATGGTTTCTAATATACATTGCCAGTGAAAGTTTCTAAACACTAAAATTATATATGCCCCGCAGGGTTACAGGGTGCATACATTCGTGGGTGAGCCAGCATGGGAGATAAGCAAATTATTCGATTTCTAATTTAATTTGATTTCGAATATGTAGTGGGTAGTCGCATGAATTGATGCGCAGAGGAAGTCTTCATACTGTCTACTATTAGTAGCATTTGCTTCATGAATAACGTCATTGTCATGTCCTTAATCGATTATCTGATGTTAATTTACTAACTACACTGAGAGTGGTAGGGTAATTTGTATTATCGAGAAAGTCTCTGAGATTTTTGGAATTTGTTTCAGAAATAGAAGTTTATAAATAGCCTTTATTATTAATAGTCAGCCTCATTTATATTTATTTATTTATTTATTTATTTATTTATTTTTGTGTGCATATTTCAACTATAAACTCGAATTTTGCACGAATAATTTACTATTCCCAAATAACCCGTAGCAGGAACTCCAAGAGTGCTAAAAACGGTTTTAAGACTAAAAACTAGATGAGTTTCAAAATTTCGTTCATTTGAAAGTAGACCAAAGTAAAGAGCTTTTGAGAAATTTTTACTTGCCAGACGATGGATATTATATGAATATTGACTGAAAATAGGAAACGACGGTTTACAGTCTGGATTCGAAAAAGCGACTATGGATTAATCCTCCAACGCTCACTAGCTCAGTAATTTCATTAATTTTCTCTAATTTTATTAGGTTTATTTTCCGACAGAAACCAGTCTGAGGCACATCAGCCGCTTAAGAGGGATAATCCCGGAATGACGCCATATCATGAAGAGCCCGCCACAGTATACGCGAATGCCGCGGCAAATGGGACATTTGCCAAGCACTACGTTATCGTTTCTAGTTACCCAATCCGTGCAACCAAAGGCCAGGAAATATGTTACGCCTTTATCATGCATACAGACATCGGCATCTAGATACTTTTTGCTGATGGATTTTTTTTTTTAAAACGAGTAAAGGGGGTTATTGATTATTCTAATGGCATTATCAGCAACAGATTTCCAGTTCCTTGATTATTCTTTGACAATTATAAATTTTTCCTGATTTAAAATTAAAACACCTTCAGAAAATGTTAGTTTTCATAAGGAACTAAATGGCTGTGTCGTACATTAATAGAAACAGTAGTTCATATTTCGGAAGGATTTATCAGCTTCAACAGATTGAAAGCAACATTACATGAAGGAATCGCCAAAATTTATCAATATGGGATCCGTTTTTCTTTGTGATAGCTACCGTACCATTCTTTTTTAAAATGTTCGTAAATCATTTAATTTTCTCATGGTGGAAGGCTATCCAAACGGTTTGGTTTGGTTTGTATGGTATTAACGTCCTTTTTCAACTGCCATGGTCATTTCCGGACGGCGTTATAGGGACCGCAAGTTTTGCCTCGCAAGGGTTCTTTAACGTGCAGCCGGCAAACGACTACACGGGACCAACGGCTTCACTTCCCTTCGGAAGGAAGTGCGTGATCTCAGGATTTTCCCCCTGAAAAAATTCTCGTCGTCCTCGGCCGGGGTCGAACCCGCGTCCTCCGGCATCAGAGGCGATCATGCAATCCAAATGCTTTTATTTATTTATTTATTTATTTATTTATTTATTGTAACAAAAAAATGGAAAGAAAATTTCCGCGACTTGGAATTGAGTTAATTGGTAAAGACAACAAACGTGATACTCGTGGTTCCTGATTCGAATCCAAGTCGCGGAATATTTTTCCTTCTAATTTTTTTTCCTTATGCTTGGAGCATTAATTCCAGTTTTCATTTATTAATTTCTTATTTATTTATTTATTTACACATTTGGGTTCATTTGGGACCACTAATTACTTCAGTAAAAATTTCTTCACATTCTTATAATTATTAGAAGACTACCTACTTAAACTTTAATTTGAATATGGCCAGTTTGAAGAGGTTGGCTAGAATAATACCAATTCTGTAGAAAAATCTGTTCAGATATGAAATTCATTAATTACACTGGCCAACAAAATTTAAGATTTTTCTTGTGACAAAATGAAAGTGGGTGATTTTTGGTAGTGTTTTTTCTTCTGATTACGAATATAATTTTTAAATTTCTCTAGCACGCACAGCTTTCTCGTTTTACAATGAAACATTTTTAAATCATTCAGTGTTTGGGGCCTGGTAAATTTCTTTGCGGCCCCAAAATATGGATACTTTAACAATGTAGCCGCTTCTCTTCACTACCATTACTTTAACATAGAAGTCTCAATGTGCATAACTTGGAAACGTGACGTGATAGAAAAAATCTAAAAGCAGATTCGGATTCTACATACAAATTATTACTAAGAACACTATGTGCGGTCTTAGTCACAAAATGCGTGTTGACTAGTGCTATTGTAGTTATTGCGGTTTATGAATCTTACTAATTTAAAGTACTTAACCTTTAAGATGAACATCTTTTGTTATGAACTCAAATTTGGAACTCGTTAAAAAAAACAAAAAAACTTCAACTTAGTAGAAAGAAAATGTTGACAAATTTTCTGAAATAATAAAACTATAAAAATGTTCCGGGCCATTACCGTCTTAATAATTTACTGCTGGAACATACTCAACTAATCTGTAAACAGATTTAAAGGAAAGCAGACGATCGAGTTTCTCTTATAATGTAAAAATGAGAAAGTCAAAGTTCACATAAAAATGTAATTAATGATCTTAAAAAAAAAAAATCAGACTAACATGCAATTTTTCATTGGCCGGAAGCCTAAAAAAATTTTTCATTTCCACCTCTTTGATTTTGTGAATGAACATAGCCGAATTGACAACATTTCAACGCGGATTAGCAGTTTTCCAATCAGCTACGCAAACAATTGCCTTTCGCCTTTTTTTTTGTAAGGTACTATGTAATTATATGTTATTTTTAAAATTTTATGTTACGTACACAAATTAAAAAATCTTATTCAAATTTTATTGAATAAATTAAGATTTCTTGCTGAAAATGCAGATAACAGTGTCGCTATTTGAGGCGTTGAGCGCAAAAGTGGCCCAAGCCGAAAAAAAATATGTTCTGAGAAAATCCACAGAATTCTTCCCTATTATGTATGCAAAATGGAATTTAGCGAACTAAATGTATGCAAAATGGAATTTCGCACACCAAAGTATGGATGGGCCACAATGACACTGTAAAAAGCAATCTATCAGCAAGTTATTTCCACATGTTACTCTTTTTCAACATTATTGTTGGTTGGGCCACTATTGCGCTCAACGCCTCATTTCATAACTGACCGAACCTGAAAGGAGACCACTCCTACCAAAGAATCTTTCTATTAGCATCTTTTTTTCAATAAGCCACAGACATTTTCATTTTGAAATATAAGCAATAAATTCAGATTCATTTACATTTTTTGAAAACATTAAATAAAAATTAAAGCCATCAGAAACTAAAGTGATCATGCAGAATTTTCGGCAACCCGCGAAATATTCTTAAGAAAATGGATGAACAATCTGAATCATATAATCGTAACATTCAAAACTGAAAAGTCAACGTACATTTGAAATTGTAATTATGTATGAGTACTGAAATTTTAAATGGCAACAGGTTAAAAAGAAATTTGGTTATGTTTTCAGTGGTATCCTAAGAACTGTCTCATTGGAAATCTCGACACTGTAAAGAAACGAAGTTAGTCTCATTGCATAAAATAATTTATATAGTATCAAGGATAATATAATTCTGTCGGATATGGTTTTTTTAATAAAAATTTTAAGTGAAGTTTTAAACCAGTATCGGAAGAGTTTTTCTATGCTTCCTCTATGCTAAAAAAGTCTACTTCTTTAAAAAAAAGTTAATCTTCTTATTCAGAGCTAGAAGAGATTTTTTTTTTGTTCAATGAATTGAAGATTAAACGGATATTGCCTTCTTCCAAACCCGACCGCCAGGTCATAATTACATTACATTTTTGTGCGCCGCTCCTGACAATTCCGCTTGATCCTTTTATTAAAGATTTCCTCTGTTAATCGGATCTCGTGCAGTTAATTGATCGATTTATTCTTCGACTAGGCAAATGATTGCCATTTGGTATCTATCTCCTGTTTACCTTTGACGGATGGCATTCCTCGGGCATTATGTCGGCGCTGACTAAGCGGATTTTGGTCACCGTTCTCCGCCTATCCGGCGATGATGGAACCTCGGCGCCTGCACCATTAAATGTCATGCCAAGTCTAATTAACTCTAAATTATTCAACTGAACGAAAGTGAGAAACGTTTATGCAACGTGTCCACTTAAATTTCTTTTTTTCTTTTTCCAATAAAAATTCAAATTCGTATTTTAGAAATTATGTTACAATATTGTTTTCAATGCCAATGAACTCATTTTGAAAATCTTATACTGTGTAATTAACTGACAAATCAAAATTATTAAGTCACAGAACCCGATGTACAAAAATTTGAATACATATATAATGAAGAGCGTAGAAAGGGGGAGGTACATTCCGGGCGTCACTTTTTAAAGGGCAGCATTTTTGGCCTATTGCTTTATATTTTTTTTCTATCGGAACAATAGAACTGTCCATTTTACAGTTTTGTTATATTTAGTTTGATGTGCATTATTGTGAGATCCTCATCTAGATGAAACCGAAAGTGTTCCAGAGTAGGAAAGTAGTTAACTCTCCCACGCGACTTTAAAAACAGGCGTGCGGGACTAGTATAGAGACGATGGAGGAACGATGATGAGCATCATTCTTTTTTTTTTTTAAATTACAACCCCGTTCTTTTGTAACATTCCTATTTAAATTTCCCATTATTTCAACAACGAGAGGCTTCAAAAGATCCACTGTTATTTTCATTCATCAATTGTTCGTCAATTATTGTGTTGGTTTAGACTGTTGGATTGTTAGACATTTAATTGCACAAATAAGCAAACGGATAGTAACTTTTTAGGGTTTTAGTATCATCTAAAACCCTATTAACGGTACAGGTACAGGTGTATGTAACATGTCACACGCTATAACTTTTGAAAGGATTGACCTAAAGGCTTGAAGCTTTCTACACACGTAAGCCCTATACAGAGGACGGAGCGAAAAATATAGCGAATCCTCTAGGGTGGACCAAACCATATGTTTATGTGGTTCTCCAACTGACTTCCTTTCATGTCCATGGAGTTTGATTGCGTTTGAGCAATTTGTGACATCAGAGTTTGACTGTTAGACGTCAGAATTTAAAGAACTTTATTTGAAGTATAGCGAATCCTCCCGCTACTGCTCGTAACCTTTTGATGCCATAACTTTTGAAAGGATTGACCTAGAGGCTTGAAATTTTCTACACACGTAAGCCCTCAGGGGCCACTTGTATTAATTTCATGGTTCCTATTTTATCTTTTGAACAAAGAGGGCAAAAACCCTGAAATATCGTAAATTTCTAAAAAAATAAAGCCAATATACAAGAAAAGTGATATTAGCCTCTAGGGCCCCGCCAGAGGTCCCGAGGCCCCAAATACAATTGAAGCTATAACATTTGAACGGAACGACCTAGGAACCTGAAATTTTGTATGTTTATTGTGTGGTACTAAAAAAAATAGCAAATATACAAGAAATGTGATGTAGGCCTATGGGGCCCGCCAGAAGACCCCGAGGTCTCAAATACAAATCAAGTTATAACTTTTGAACGGAAAGGTCTAGAAACCTGAAATTTTGTATATTTTTAATTTGGTACTAAAAATATAGCCAACATAGAAGGAAGCTGATATAAGCCTCTAAAACCCCGCCAGGGGCCTCGAGGTACCAAATACAGTTGAGCTATAACATTTGAACGGAAAGGCCTAGGAACCTGAAATTTTGTATATTCATAGTGTGGTGCTAAAAAAATATGTAAATATACAAAAAAAAAATAATATAGGTCCCAGAAGAGCCCAACAGGCCCCAAAAAGCTACAAATTTTAAACGAAAAGGTCTAGAAATCTGAAATTTTGTTTACTTATAGAAACTTACTTTCGACAGGTGCCCTGAGCCCCCAGTCACAAATCAAGCTATAACCTTTGAACCGGAAGTCCAGAAATCTGAATTCTTGCATATTTATGGTGTGTTACTTAAAATTTTAGCTCTTATACACTAAAACTTATATAGTCCTCTGGGGCCCTGGCAGGGGCCCTAAACACAAACCGAGCTATAATGTTTGAATGAAAAGGCTTAGAAATCTGAAAATTTACATACTTATAGTAGTTTACTAAAAAATTTAGCTAATATACCCGAAAAACTGGTATAAGGCTCTTAGGTCTCCACAGGGGCCCTGAAACCCAAATCACAAATAAGCTCTACATTTGAATAATAAAAAGGCCTAAGAACTTGAAGTTTTATATTTTTACAGTGCGTTACTTAAAAATTATAGATAATATACAAGGAGACTGGTATAGGCCTCGGGGCCCCTAGCAGCCTCAAATACAATTGAAGCTATAAAATTTGAACGGAAAGGCCTATGGTCCTGAAATTTTGTTTAATCATAGTGTGGTATTTAAAAATTTAGCTAATCTATATCATAAATTCTATAAGTCTCTTGGCAGGGGGCTTGCGGCTTCAATCTCAAATCAAGCTATAGATTTTAAACCAGAAGTCCAGAAACCTGAAATGTTTTATATTTATAATGTGTTGCTTAAAATTTCAGCTATTACACACTAAAAATTGATATAGTCCTCCGAGGCCTCGGCAGGGGCCGCGAGGCTCCAAATAAGCTTACAAATCAAGCTATAACTTTTGTACGAAAAGGCCTAAGAATCTGAAATTTTGTATTTGTGCCCCTCCACTTATAGTCACGAGCCGCTACTGCTCGTAACATTTTGATGCTAAAACCCTTTTATCGTTGGATAACGATGCCTTAACTAATTTTTGATATTATACAGGGTATCCCAAAAGTCCGATCTCACAGGGAATATTGAAATGTTGCAGATGTAAAATAAGGCACAAGAGGCTGTCGTATTTGAACATTTGTTCCCGTAATGTTTTTCCTACCTAAAACAAAGGCTATAATATCGCTATCGTATACCTATTCATCGACGTGTATTCTCAATCTGCAACATTTCAGTATTCCCTATGACACCGGACTTTTGGGACACTCTATATACTTAAAATTAAGCCAAAAGTATCAAAGCTCGTTCTCTATTAATAATAAGAGCTTCCGCCTTCGAGCTTCCTTTGCTTTTATTGGTGGACACCCTTATCCTGTTATCGTGTAAGTTTGTTCATGTCATTGTCGCCTTTTTAACTCGCATGGAATAATGGTGTAGCACCGAAACGCGTTGGCATTAAAAACAGTTTAACTTGGACCTGTTTCTTTATTTTCTTTCAAAATTATTGTAATCTAATAAAGTTCTCCCTTATTTGTAAAATTATGTTTTTGAAGAGTTTGTAGAGCTATGTAATTTTACTTTCGTATACTCAAAAATCAGTATAATTATTCGAAACGAATCCTCGTCAGCTAGTTTCATAATTTCTACGCCTATATGAGTAGTATACTAAATGTTACTACGAGCTCACCTAATTTTAAGGGGTAACTTTTCATCCAAAATCATTAAAAAAGCAGATATAAAATTAAGAAATTTTAAATAAATGTAACATTTTTTGTTAAAAAACATCCCCTTAATCTAAAAAACACACCCCTTAAAAATGTGAGCGTTATTAGAACAACTACGAGAGCTCACCTAATTTTAAGGGGCAACTTTTCATCCAAAATCATTAAAAAAGCAGATATAAAATTAGGAAATATTTAAAAAATCTAACATTTTTGTTAAAAAACACCCCCTTAATCTAAAAAACATATCCCTTAAAACATCAAATTATTCCGAGCTCAATTCGATTAAGGGGTAACTTTTTACTCCAAAACTAACAAAAATCAATGTTTTAATCTCAAATTTTACCACATTTAACTAAATAATACCCCTTAAACTTATAAAAAACATGAGCAGGCTTATGAGGCTAGCACGAAGTGCGCGCAATTCAATGCGTCAGCAAGCAGACTTTACTGCGTTTAAGGAGGTTCACCACAGTTTGAAATTTTCATTTAATTTTTCTAAAATTTTGCTAGGACGTTCAAAATGATATTTTATGATGATATTTCAAGTTTCAAATCGATTCACTCGATCGTTCTTGAGATATTCGGTATTAAAAAAATGACTTTTTAACACGTAACCTTATGGAGAGGTTATTAAAAATTGTATTTTACAGAAAATGATTCATTTGATCCTTTTATTTATTTTTTTAAAACATGAAATAATAATAAAAGATCATTTTGTATAAATTTCAAAGAGGTCTACTCGCTACTTCTATAAAAAAAATCAAAATTTCAATTCCCGGCAACGTTGCACGTGTATAACTAGCTTTGTGCTTATATGCCGCAGTCAACAGAGCCTATGCGTTTGCACACCGAATAAATGCGACGTTGTGCGACGTTCCCAGATCCGCGCTCTCCCCATTCCTCTCTGACTATTTCCCCCCTCTGACTGTGGTGAACCTCCTTAAGGGGTAGCTTTCCATTCAAAAATAACAATATTTTTATGCAAAAAACTCCCCTTAACAATAATTTTAAACAAAAATGAGTGCCTTAAACCACATATTAATTCCCCATTAAGGTTATTCAAAATCAGCGTCATTTCAAATATAATACAAAAAACATAAGCCCCCTTACACTAGTGCAATTCGATGAATTAGCAAGCAGACTTTACTGCATTTAGGGGATACATTTTTAACAAAAGATATGATTTTTACAGCTAACTTTTTACTCGCTCTCTTATTTTTAAAACCTACAAGCTGAAAAGTAATAAAATAATACACCCCCCTTTTAAATTTATGAGCATAATTCGGAATAAACTTTATTATTAAGAAACCACTTTTTAGGTGCTGGTGTAAATTATTTTTTGAAAGCACTTCAGATTATTGTACTTACAGTTTTACTTGAGATCCATATCCTGTGATGATTGGGGGGTAATAATTTTTTGAAGTTCTTCGATTTTTTGAATGTTTTGTTTTATTTTCAAAATAACATCCCTCATAGAAGTGGTTTTGTTTCTTATATCACGCTTTAAGTTTCTCTTTTTAATCATCAATTTTCGATTTTCTGTTTTTAATTTTGAGATTTCGCTATCCCTACCAGTTACATCAAAATTGTAGCTTGTAGTTGCTAAAAATTTCAAAACTTCATTATTCGCCTCACTTTCCATAATTTTTTCTAAGTCCAAAACGTGTCAATCATGCGTGTTGATCAATCGTTCAAGCGTGTAAGTTTTTCTTTGAAAAACATTTTGCTACACACAGGGTTATAACTTCGTTGTTAAACAAGGAAAATTGTTATCAGCAGGATGCAGTACGACCACTCCCAGCTGATAAAGAAAATGTAAACAGTTATGAGTAATTAACGGTGAATGAATCTGACAGTCCGTATAATTACCTTGTAAAATAAAATGATGTTGTACACATTATTTCAATATTTATTTTTAACCTAAAAAACAACCACAATCATTATTTCTGACAGCGTTCCTCGTTCAAATGGTTTATTCATCCATGGCGTAAACACTACAGTGGCTAGAAGAAATAGTGTGTCCATTGCCGCTGTTTTCGCGTCATCATGACTGATGACACCGCCAGAAGGCACGACAATCTAATGTGCCGACAATTACTCTATAATGCATGGGATTCAATGTAAGTTTAACAGCACGAACGCTTTAAAAATAAGATTGTAAATAAAATAAGATAATCATTTAAAAATAAATGAATTTCAAAGCAGTATTCGTTTTATTTATTATTTAATCGAATAGCTGTTGTTATAAAAAGTTAAGCGCAGAAGATAATTATATGGAAAAGTGTAATTGTTTTTAAATTGAAATATTCTTTTTATATTTTACAAATTTCATAATTTATAATTTATTACATGTTATTGTGTACGTCTGAGCTTTAAAAGTTTACTTTTCTCACATTTTGCACTTCTTTGTTCGTTTAGTGTTTTTACTAGAAAGTGCAAGCGCGTAAGAACGTAGAACTTGATAATGCTATTTGTTACTGTAGGGTAATATTATTATATTTTAAATTTTAATTTAGAGACACATAACGAAACCGTAAAACAAATGTAAACCAACCAAGAAATGAGAAAAATGGCTATTCGATTACATAATAAATAAAACGAATACTGCTTTGAAATTCATTTAATTAGTTTATCTGCACATTATTTCAAGTTTACAATCTTATTTTATTTTATTAAACAAGTATTTTTAAAGCGTTCGTGCTGTTAAACTTACATTGAATCCCATGCATTATAGAGTAATTGTCGGCACATTAGATTGTCGTGCCTTCTGGCGGTGTCATCAGTCATGATGACGCGAAAACAGCGGCAATGGACACACTATTTCTTCTAGCCACTGTAGTGTTTACGCCATGGATGAATAAACCATTTGAACGAGGAACGCTGTCAGAAATAATGATTGTGGTTGTTTTTTAGGTTAAAAATAAATATTGAAATAATGTGTACAACATCATTTTATTTTACAAGGTAATTATACGGACTGTCAGATTCATTCACCGTTAATTACTCATAACTGTTTACATTTTCTTTATCAGCTGGGAGTGGTCGTACTGCATCCTGCTGATAACAATTTTCCTTGTTTAACAACGAAGTTATAACCCTGTGTGTAGCAAAATGTTTTTCAAAGAAAAACTTACACGCTTGAACGATTGATCAACACGCATGATTGACACGTTTTGGACTTAGAAAAAATTATGGAAAGTGAGGCGAATAATGAAGTTTTGAAATTTTTAGCAACTACAAGCTACAATTTTGATGTAACTGGTAGGGATAGCGAAATCTCAAAATTAAAAACAGAAAATCGAAAATTGATGATTAAAAAGAGAAACTTAAAGCGTGATATAAGAAACAAAACCACTTCTATGAGGGATGTTATTTTGAAAATAAAACAAAACATTCAAAAAATCGAAGAACTTCAAAAAATTATTACCCCCCAATCATCACAGGATATGGATCTCAAGTAAAACTGTAAGTACAATAATCTGAAGTGCTTTCAAAAAATAATTTACACCAGCACCTAAAAAGTGGTTTCTTAATAATAAAGTTTATTCCGAATTATGCTCATAAATTTAAAAGGGGGGTGTATTATTTTATTACTTTTCAGCTTGTAGGTTTTAAAAATAAGAGAGCGAGTAAAAAGTTAGCTGTAAAAATCATATCTTTTGTTAAAAATGTATCCCCTAAATGCAGTAAAGTCTGCTTGCTAATTCATCGAATTGCACTAGTGTAAGGGGGCTTATGTTTTTTGTATTATATTTGAAATGACGCTGATTTTGAATAACCTTAATGGGGAATTAATATGTGGTTTAAGGCACTCATTTTTGTTTAAAATTATTGTTAAGGGGAGTTTTTTGCATAAAAATATTGTTATTTTTGAATGGAAAGCTACCCCTTAAGGAGGTTCACCACAGTCAGAGGGGGGAAATAGTCAGAGAGGAATGGGGAGAGCGCGGATCTGGGAACGTCGCACAACGTCGCATTTATTCGGTGTGCAAACGCATAGGCTCTGTTGACTGCGGCATATAAGCACAAAGCTAGTTATACACGTGCAACGTTGCCGGGAATTGAAATTTTGATTTTTTTTATAGAAGTAGCGAGTAGACCTCTTTGAAATTTATACAAAATGATCTTTTATTATTATTTCATGTTTTAAAAAAATAAATAAAAGGATCAAATGAATCATTTTCTGTAAAATACAATTTTTAATAACCTCTCCATAAGGTTACGTGTTAAAAAGTCATTTTTTTAATACCGAATATCTCAAGAACGATCGAGTGAATCGATTTGAAACTTGAAATATCATCATAAAATATCATTTTGAACGTCCTAGCAAAATTTTAGAAAAATTAAATGAAAATTTCAAACTGTGGTGAACCTCCTTAAACGCAGTAAAGTCTGCTTGCTGACGCATTGAATTGCGCGCACTTCGTGCTAGCCTCATAAGCCTGCTCATGTTTTTTATAAGTTTAAGGGGTATTATTTAGTTAAATGTGGTAAAATTTGAGATTAAAACATTGATTTTTGTTAGTTTTGGAGTAAAAAGTTACCCCTTAATCGAATTGAGCTCGGAATAATTTGATGTTTTAAGGGATATGTTTTTTAGATTAAGGGGGTGTTTTTTAACAAAAATGTTAGATTTTTTAAATATTTCCTAATTTTATATCTGCTTTTTTAATGATTTTGGATGAAAAGTTGCCCCTTAAAATTAGGTGAGCTCTCGTAGTTGTTCTAATAACGCTCACATTTTTAAGGGGTGTGTTTTTTAGATTAAGGGGATGTTTTTTAACAAAAAATGTTACATTTATTTAAAATTTCTTAATTTTATATCTGCTTTTTTAATGATTTTGGATGAAAAGTTACCCCTTAAAATTAGGTGAGCTCGTAGTAACATTTAGTATACTACTTATATGTCGACTGACTTATATTAATGGAAATTAGATTATCCCTTCGTGTTTAAGTTCGATGTCTCGATCCATTTAGAAGTCGATCTATTTGTCTCCAGGGCCCAAGGACTCGGTTTCTCAGTAATTGCACTCAAACAAATTACGGACACCATCTTCTGCACACTAAATTTTTAAAGATACTGCATTTAATTAAAATCCTTCGCAATTAATGCTGATGGATTTTAATTGATTTTCTATATTTTTCAAAGATTTTATTTGAAATATTTATTTCTCCAGCTTTATTTTACGCTCTCTCTCTCTCTCTCTCTCTCTCTCTCTCTCTCTCTCTCTATCTATCTCTTTCTGAGATTTCAGTCAAACATATCTTCTTTATTTATAAATAATTTTCATTTCATTTGGTTTATTATCTTTCTCGTTATGTCTTCAGTACAAGAACAGTCAGCGACTTTAGTGTTCGTCAAAACGTTTATCGAGGGAATTGAAATACAACACAGGCAGCTCTCATTTAGTCTTCCCTCGACATTAAAATTTATTTAAATTGGCCCATAATTTAAAATATCGTTTAATAAATCTTAGTAAACTTTGTACTCGGCAGTTTTACTGTATTTTCTAAAAGACTTGTTTGGAAGTTTATCTGCTTTAACTTTCCGTCGAAAACTTAAAAAAAATCGGAGAAAAATGTTTGAATAAAGATTTCAGATTGTCTACCCATTTTAATAGTTATCAAATTATCCCAAAAATTATGATTTTCAGAAAGGGAAGGTTGTTAAACAATTATCGCCGAATAAGATTACTGACTGCGATTTGTAGATATCCCCTTAAATTCAAATTCATAAAAGCTCAAATTTTAGCAGACTGCTTAATTGTTAAGTGGAATTCAGATTTGATGAACAAATGTTTAAAAACAAGTAGAATGTTACCCCTAATAACCAAAAAGGTAAAATATTTACAATTCCATTTGAAAAATATTTACTGGAGGAATAAAAAATATACACTGCCCTACTAAAAGTATCCGGACACCCCTCTTCACGTACCTTATATGAAAATAATGCAACCATTAACAAGTTGGACCACCCTTTGCAGCAATGACTGCTGCAACACAAGGAAGGCTGTCGACAAGTATTTTACACTTCTCTGGCGGGGCACATTACCATTCGGCCTCTAAACGATCCAGTAACTCTTTAACTTTGATTCGCATGCGGCGCTCCAGCACTTACCACATTCGTTCAACCGGGTTTAAATCCGGATTTTGGGCAGACTTTAACAGCAGCTTGATTACTGAACCACATCTTTGCTGAACAAGCAGCCTAGTATTGTCTTGCAGAAAGAAGCCGATTGCAAAAAAATTTTGACTTCGCTCTAGGAGGGCGATTTTCAAACACCAGTTGGTAACTTGGGGCATTAAGGCCCATCAGTTTTGAACTCTTGCCTGCTGCATAGAAGGCGGCCCATCCTATGACCCCATTACCCGAGTCCTTCACTGTACGCATGAGACACTCTTGACCACATTTCTCTTTTGGTCACCTGCAGATCCTCACACAGAATGAAGTAAACCTTCATCATTCCTTATAACCATTTCCCAATCACATTAATCAAATGGCAACGCTCCTTACATCATCGCATTGGCGTGCAGAAGGGAAGGGGAAAAAGTGCAATAGCTCTGGGCAATTCTATCGGCGGGCCATAAAATCAAAGAGTGGAACACTAGTCTAGGGCATACAATCAATGAAACTGCTCCGGGCATCACCAACCTTTTCACTACCACAGACGACAAAGAACATTCACATTTTTTCGGCCCTTCCGAAGAAGACCACCACTTAAAGTTGCGCTGTGTGAACTGATCGGCCATCCACGAAAGAGCACGTTGGTCTCTCTTTGACATGATTCGGAACGTTTTGCTATCCTTACTGCATTATTCTGTTCATGCTTCTGCACATTATATATAGTGGATCGTGGATGCCCGGTCAAAATAATTATTTCGCGAACTGGGTTTCCATTAATGCGACACACTATGATAAATCCTCTCTGAAAATCTGGCAACCACAGCTTCTTGGCAAGCTGGCTGACAGAATCAATGCCATATTAACTGCTGTTACATGAAAAGTGAACGAGTGTGTCATAGGCGTAGAAATATCAAGCAATAGATAAACTGACATCAATATTGTAAGTTTTCGACTAAAATCAAAGAATTATGTACATATAAATAATAAATAGCAATAGATTATTATTGGTAGAAATGCAGTTAACAAAGGATGAAATATGATAATATAACAATATATGACGTTTCAGTGCGGAGGCGTTGGCTAGAACCGAATCGAAGCCGAAGAAACGGTATCGTTGCGGAACTGAAACGAAAATCCGAACTGAAATGCATTTTTTTGCGCAGGAAACATCACATTATGATAAAGTAGAATTCATGATCTTCTTCATGATTTTTAGACTTATTGATATAGCGCGTGCCTCTACCGTCGTGCTTTTCATCGACGACAACAATCGGCCTCAACAGGGGAGAGTACAGCCAACACTTCCTAGAGAGAAGGCCTGCGGACAAAAGGTGTATATATTGTTACATCATCATCGAGCGACCAAATTTAGGGCTTATTATTGGTAAAAATACGATTAACAATAGTCGCTTGATGATGATGTAACAATGCATATATCTTTTCTCCGCAGGCCTTCTCTCTAGGAGGTGTTTGTACAGCGGAGTAAAGAGAGAGAGAGAGAGAGAGAGATAATATGGGATGTGGATTTTATCTCTCTTTCTATTCACTCTAATTACCCACAGTTTTTGATTCTCGCTCTTACAGGGGAGCTCAGTTTAAGAGGAGGGGATCGAGCATATGGGACGGCCATCATGCTCTGCTGACTTAATCCAACTAAGCATGTTGTGTTTGCATCAAGTGAATGCATTGCTTTTAAACCAACATTATCAGTAATTTCTTCGTGAACTGGAGATTTCCTCGACAGCAGCAATTTGGGAGATCACAGAGTACATATGGCTAATCCCCCCCCCCCCCCTCCCCAAACAGAGTCAGTAGCACAGGTAATTTTTCTTTGAAATATTTCTTGCTCTGTTAATTATTTTGAGCACTGTATTTCAGATTTGCAAATATTAGCATAAACATGGCTTGGATTACAAACCTAAATTGATTTAAAATAAATGATATGTTATCACGTTGATGAAGCTGATGAAGGTTCATACGTGGTTTTAAATAAAAATGAAGAGAAAAATTCTTCCAAAAAATTTCATTCACAGTTCTTGTTCTCTGTTCAAGATTTGCACAGTAATTTTGTATTATGATGTGATTGTGTTATTTAGTGTCTCAAAAATTAAACCGCAGCTATTAATGTAAATTGGTTCATAATAAAAAACCCTTCCTAGCAATTGAGTTCTGCCAAGAAATGATATCAAAACCATAGCCATCAATACGAGTATTTAAGAGGTTTCAGTGAACAGGCCTTCTCTTTAGGTGGCTCGTATTAAGGTATCTCTCTCTTTGTACAACTTGTAGAAGGTATGGTCACTATGCACTACTTCTTTCTGTTTATTTATTAAAGAAGTAGAAAGATGGATACCCCCTCCACTCAATACAATTATACAATTACAGCATATGCAATAAAGCTTTTATGAAATTCACCTATTGCACTTATTTCGACTGTAGTGGATTTCCAAAGATCTACCAGGTTGGCTAATAAGTTTTTAGACTTCTTGAACACAGCATTTATTGTGATATAACTACATAAACAAAAACAGCTAATCCAAAAAGTAATTACCCTCTTGATCTATCACCTTTTGCCATCTTTCAGACAAACTTTTGATACCTTTGTACCAGAAAGTCGGCGGCTGTGCTTCAAAGAATGTTTTGAGATACTCTTTGATCTCATCCTCATTATGGAACTGTCTATTGCTAACAGAACGCTGCAGCGCCGTAAACAGGTGATAATCAAAAGGGGCTAGGTCAGGGCTATATGCTGGGTGACGCAGGATTTCCTACCCCATCGCCTTTAACTTCTGGGAGGTCGTCTTTGAGCGATGCGTTTGTGCGTTATCATGATGGTAGTCCATAGTCTCCGGAAGCAAAGCGTTTATACCAGTCGAAACGTGTGGACCTGTTGACAGTATTCTTGCCAAATGCCGCACATATCAATTTATACGCTTGTGCCGCATTAGGCCAGGGTCACACTAGCGTAAAACGCCACGTAAATACGCCGACGTAACGGCGTCGCCAAGTGCGACACCATGCTATTTACCGGAAGTGACATCACTGGCGTCGTTACGTCGGCGTATTTACGTGGCGTTTTACGCTAGTGTGACCCAAGCCTTAGTGTTGCTTTATGCGCTTGTGCCAGCATGATGCCACGCAGAGCTTCTCACGAGAGCTCCATATTGTTGGCCATGGTTTTGTCAGTTTGTTGTTGGGAGATTATGAATGGAACATATCTATGACAAACCCCTTCTATACCAAATAGGAAGTTCCTAGATGTTCTATTCGAAAGTCATAGCACATTCTAGAAAAAGTCTAAAAACTTATTAGCCAACTTGATATTTTCTAAGTGAAACTTTTTTTTCCAGAGATTTCTAATAGTATAATATCACAGATGAAGATATATTTTAAATTTTGTACAAAATAACAATTACCTGAATATATAATCAACTGATAGCGAAAGTTTGTTTTTTTGAACAAAAAAAGCATTTCAAAATTGGCCGTCGAATACACTCACCCCTCCTATAATGCGGTATCTTCACCAACGCGATTTCCATATTACGCGGAACAAAAATTTCGACAGTCCTCCTATAACGATACTCTTATAATATGGTTTCTATATTACTTATACAGCTTAATGAGATTAATTAATGGCTGAAAATGCAAAGAGACCAATAAATTGTGGATAAACACCAATTGTGGACCAATACCAAATTTTAGGACAAGAAAAATTATGTTTTCGAGACACAATAACATGCATCTTTTTTGTATAAATCATGATTTCTCATTTTTTAAATAAAATAATAGCTTAAACTTTAAATTACTATGAATGTCAAAAATGTGACTTGGTCTAGCCATCCTATGGCATGGTCAAAATTATAGATAATTCCCGTGTTTTTCTTTTTTGTTTCCATGCATGTACACAGCAATTTTTCAGTTTCAGTTAAAAAGGAAGCCTCCTATAAATGCAGATACCATGTAACTTTAAAACATATAGCACAAGCATCTCGACGATATTATGGGCGGTCGCATGTCGCATGACTGTTCATCCAATTGCGTCACAAAACTGCCTATAACGCGATTTACAAATAAACCAGGACGTATTGATGTAATTATACGCGGTTTCCGTATAATACGGTAGATGGTTTCCGTTAACGCGTTAAGAATTAATTTGAATTCTTATTTACTAATACTGAACTGGTATAAGTCGGTACGAATTAACCTGACTTATATGCACTTATATAGCGCGGTTTCCATATAACGCGGTACGAATGAGTCGTGATTTAGGAGGGTTGACTGTAACAGCCAGATATCAATAGATTAAGTCATGTTAACTTATTCAAATCTCCAAAACTAATAATTTAAAAGTTGTTTTCAGATTTAATTCTCTAGGCTTTTTCGTCAGGTAAATTAAGAGAGACGAGTTAAAATTTCGTTGTCAAGTAAAAAATTCATTATGTCAAGCTGTTTCATCAGAATAATGTATAAATATGAAGGGGAAGGGGAGATGCTTTATCGTTAAGATATTTAAGATCAAAATTTAAAAAATCACTTACTCCGTCCGGATTATACTTTGAGAGAACACCATTGTCCTTAAACTCTTCCAGCATGTCGCTTAGTTTTTTACTTGAATCTGAAATAACAAAAATCCAAGGCTTAGAAATTAGCTATTGGAGGAGAAGAAGACAAAAGAAATACTGCACAAATTCAGTTTTAATGTTTTGTTAATCATTTAAAAGCATAAAGTATCTTTTGTAATAAATAAATTTATAATAAAATCTCTTTAAAGTCACATTTAAAGATCAATCTTTGGACTGTTTTACTTACTTTGATGAATAAATCAAAAATTATTCTAATTTAATTTAATTTAATTTATTTTATTATTTTACGAAATTCGCTTTTCTATCGGAGGTGTATTTGTTTTTAAAAGTTATAAAAGTTAACAACAATTAAAACACTGTTTTCCAGGTTAAGGGGAAATTTCTTATGTGTTCATGTTTCGGAATTTTGTTGCATTCTGTTGTTGTTCACCTTTTCGGAATTTTGTTGCATTTATTGTTACTTCTCTATCGACAGCGTGCTTGTCAACAACTTCCATTTTGTTATTGTGATTGCTTCAGGTCCCAATTACCAATCATTTCTGCACCCTAAATGCTTATATGTTCATCAAACGAGGCTTCAACTGTTTTCCTAAAGCTTGTCGTTTCAATTCTACAACCTCTCTGTTTCGAGCCAAATGCGACCTTTGATAGTTTCAATTGCGGGCAGTTTAGTATGTTTTGATAAGGTTTTATCAGATTTTTTTTTAATTCACTTGCTATTTATTTAAGCAAAGGAAAATATTTTGGCTTCGTAATCCATAGTGGCTTATTGTTAAGTAAATAATCTAAGCAATCTCTCACTTTATTACATAAATCATTTTTAACATCGAAGGTAACTCCATCAAAAGTAAATAAATAAATAAATAAATAAATAAATAAATAAAATAGATAATTGCAAAAAAAAATAGATTATTGGTACTATGCAAATAATTTTTTAAACACATGATGAATAGCATATTACTTAAAGCATTTCACATTACCAACAGTACAACATCGGAGAAAGAGGTAACAATCTAGTAGAGTCTCATTATGACAAGAATACCACGAGCTATTTCACTGTAAGAAAGTATTCCAAATTCAATAATATTTTGAACATGACAGAAACAGAACTCTATAAGGTTCTACAGTGGATATCGTAATAAAAATTCTACTGAACGAGAACAACGTTCGGCTGATACCAGTTCCTATATTCTCCACATTTCTTCCAAGTCTGATCTCTCCTTCTTCAAAAAAAGGACAATCTTCCGATCGAAATAGTGCACTTAAAATAATGGGAGGTTTCGTGAACGCAGCGAAAGGAATGCGGTAGGCCATCCAAATAACAGGTACTTCAGAGGCGTCCGTCCGTGGCCATTGAAGGGCCCTTCGCCTACTTGGCTTCCCACTCTTTCTTCTCGCGTTCAAGGTTTGACGCTTCAGAAATTTATTCCCTGAATGTGCTTCTAATAGGTTAAAAAAACAAGGGCCGTAAATATATGAGAACAAACGCTAATTTAGTAATAGACCATAACTAATATACAAATTTAAGTTACTTTTTCAATCAAGACGTAAAAATAAGAATGATGCCCTGCGCTTCATGATATTGTACCACCAAGAAAGACGTGATCTATCCAGATGAAATCTCGATCATAATTACTTAAGTATTAAAAAAAAAAGTTTAGTGATTAGATTTACGGAGCGGAACAAATGTTCTTAGATATAAAATTAAGTGTTTCGTGTATCAATCACGAGTGACGACAACGTATTCTATGCGGTGTGGCACTGAATGAAAAAAGAACCTTAATTTGCTCTTGGCAAGATGCCAGACAGCTTAGAGTTCCTCCTTGGGGGTTGATGGAAGTTATGACTGTCACCGCGAGTCCCAGACATGTTCAATTGGGGTACAAAACTGGCCACAAGCGAAAATACACTTTAGACTCTAAAACATCTGTGACGTATCACGAATTAGATAATATATATAATTCGTGATACGTCACAGATGTTTTAAAGTCTAAAGTGTATAATTATGATGAAAAATAGGAAAGAAAATTCCGCAGCCCGGGATCGAACCAGGAACCTTTGGCTCGGACCGCCAACGCGCTAACCAATTGCGCCACTGCGGCCACGAAAGCATTACGCTATTTACATGACCTTAGGGCTTGGTTAGAGCAGTTACCTAATTCGCCGGCTGGGACTATCTTTCCTAAAGGCTGCGGAATTTTCTTTCCTATTTTTCATCATTATTTCGATCAGCTGAGGTAGGCGTACCATGATAAACCCTCACAGAACAACTAATGATTTAATATATAATTATTCAGAGTATGTAGAAATGCATTTAAGGCTAGATCGTGGATTAAATTCAATACCTCACACCACGACATTTATACAGTGGCCGACATAATGTTGCAGAATGAACGTTTCCATGAATCAACACGATGTCTCAGAACGAAGAGTAAGTTGAATCGTGGCTTATCAGAAAATATGGCTTGTTGTCGATTCACCTATCAACTTTGCGCTTAATGCACTATTAGAGCCTACAAAACGTCTCTGGCTAAGAGCTAAGGAAGATGCAACAATACACTATAACAATCACTCTTCTCTAAAAAAAAGACTGCGTCGCACAGTGCTTGCGGGCAAAGCCTAACCCTTGCTTAAGGTGCTTCTTTGTTACGACACATGTAGGTGCCGACCTTCATTGAAGTCTTCCGATTTCGTGGTCCAGTTCCCTGATTTCGGTTGTGATGAGATTATCTTCTGTATCCTAAGACTATATTCGCTGCAACGTACCATCAATTTACTCCGCAAGAGTGGCTGTTCGGGGTTAGGAAAGTCCACCTTCCCTATCTTACTACTGTAATTCTGCTTTGCTCAAAATCTGTGAGGTATGCCTAATGCGACCATATTTGTCAATGAGAATAGTTAATTACTAATAATATCATAATTCTAAATTTGGGTCATTCACGGATATAAACAACTCTTTTGTTTCGCTCATTTACATCCCACACAGTAATACCAACTTGCATATCTTTAATAATTAGGGAGAAGGCGGCGTTTCACAACCGCATCTGCAATAGCAATAATTGTGATACAGTTTCAGGTCCCATCCGAAATACTCATCCTGCCCATCATGGTTTGTAAGTCTAGGGGCCATACAGAGTTATCCTTAATTAATAGACAATGCTGTAACCAATACTTTATTATCTCGACATTATCACACAATTATTATGTAGCAGAATAACAGAGCTACTTATTAGTTTTACAATGTCTGTCTGTCCCCTTAATATTTTCTATATTTTTTGATGTAAAAGGTTCAGACTTGGAGAATAGCTTATTATGGGTATGTCCTACTTCACTATTAGTTTGGTTAGAGCGATCTACATGGGATATAAAGGAGTGAAATGAACATGCAGATCATGTAGGCTAAATCTACATTACTAAGAAGTTTTGGCCAAATTGTCCCATTGGGGATCCACGTTGTGGGGGAAGAAGTCTCGTGGTATTTAGAACTATTAACGTTTTCATATGGTAACAGATGTCATGTGATATGTCATATGGATAGAATTCTTTTGTTTCTCGTAATTTTAGTTCGAATGACATATCACATGCCATATGTCATCACACGAAAAAGTTAATAAAATGTGGTTTAAAAAGTACAGATAAAAAGAATATAAAATAGATGAAAAGTAACTTTTTATTTCTCGCTACTTTCCTGTATCCTTCTCGGGGGGGTTAATTTCTTGTTACTAAAGAAAGACTCACTAGAGGAAAGCCAGTCGTGATCTCTGAATGATTACCAATTATTAAGTTAAGAAATTTAGTGCAATAATTAAAGATCATGGAAATATTGATTGCTGGTTATCAGTGATTAAGATATACTTATGCATGTACATATAATCAAGATACATCAGGATATATTTTAACTCGAGAAAAAAAATGTGAAAATGTTTCCATACCATTTATGCATGTACAAGAAATGAGGCAAATACTAAATACACTTTAGTCCATTAATAAACACACATGAAGAATATTAAATTGTTAAAATCTTATTAGCGGCCATTAGGGAAAAATAATATTGTCCAATTAAAAAATTTAGAAAAGTTGAATCTCATTACATTAAATATCAATTTTGAAATTTCAATTTTAATGTATATCAAAGAAAACATTTTAGAAAGCCTGAACAAATCAATAAATCTATGTATATATAACAGCTTTTTAAAGTTACCAAATTTGCTAAGCAGTTTTTTTTATTTTTAAAAATATAGGTGCTTTTATAAATGATAAATAATTTCGATAATTAAATTTATTATCTATTTCTTTATCTACCACAAATATTTAAGAGATGTTTCACTGAGAAATAACCACTTGGAAATTCTCTAGCATTTTTAACTGAGCGACGATAACTATTTCAGACTTTTACGTTTGGTAATTTACATTAAAACTAAATTAGATGTTTTCAGACAGAGCTTTCGCTAAATTCATAGAGATCTATAAAATCACTGAAAATTGTAATTTAATTATATCGTTTGACTTCGTCTGTTAGTGGGAAATGGAGTGAGAATATTAATTGTTCTTTCTGATAAACGAATAACGTGGTAAGAATATTTTTGGTCGGTTTTTTTTTCTTAGAAAAACTGTAATAGTGATTTACGATGCCAGAAAATTTTAATTGCTCTTTGTTAATGAAAAAAGAAATAACATTTGATAATTATGAAACATTAATTAACTAAGGAAACCTTCTTGAATAGTTTTCTCTCGAGATTTTAAAAAAACTTGCTTTTTTAATCATACGAAAAGTTTTTTGAAATATGATAGACCGAAAGCTTGAGAGCAAAATGAAGATAACATTTAATTGACATTTTTAACGTTTCCTTAGTACCCAAATTATTATTCTGCATGAAAATTTTCGTTTTCGTATAGAACAATTCTCAAAAATTCATTCAGAGAAAAAAAACTTTTTAACTATTGGAACATGGATTCAATGAAATGAGCAAACTGAAGGTATTAATTTTAAATATTTTATAATTGAAAGGGATTAGGTAATAATTACGAATATTTTTGCTTATTAAATATTATTTTCAATATAACCGCTCAGAACTTTCATTTTATAAACATTTAGAATTCAATGCCATAATAAATGGCAACCTTAAAACCTAACCTCAAAAAAAAATTAATTTATATTTAAAATATTTATGTGATGGTGTATTGTTCGCCAAACCATTGTAAGCAGAAACATTCGCTCTATTTGCTCTATTGCTTTTCTTTTTTTTTTTGGTTACGTAAATTAGCAATAATTTTTACACTCTATGACGTACACGTGTATTGCAAGAAAGCTGCACTACGTATCAAAAGGAAATCTGTTTATGGAAAAGGACAACGCGCATTAGTAGAAATGTTTATTCGGGTAAGAAATGTAAAAAAGTCGTGTCCTATGAAATTCCGTTTGCTATTTTTGAGATTATTTGCAGAAATGTTCTTGCAATAGCAATTTAATTTTTGCTCTTTAGTTAAAAAGCGGTGGGGACTCCATCGAGTTCCTCCTCTCGGTTCCATATTCTCGATGTAATATGAGCCAAATGGATTGCCACTGAATTATCTTGAAAGCACTGTTTTAGCGAAAGTTGCGTAAAAACCCATTCTCCTTGCCAGTTACCTAAAGGGAGAGATTTTAATTCAAATTTTATAAAAAATCCTCCAGTTTCTGCGAAGCTTTTAAGTTGTATCCATTTTCAGAGTGATCGTTTCTCTCGAAGCCATGGAAGGTAATTAAAGGGAAATCCAATGACTGTAACCAAAAATTTATATCAGGATTACCGGTATCTTAATTCTTTGGAAAATTTTCAATTCCTTCGTTTCTTAAAAAATAATTTCAGTTGTGTTTTAAGGAGCTATTTCCAGCTTAAATTAATGGGGCTTTTTAAAAACATTAGGCTTTCGCCTTTAGATCTTTACAACAGCACAGGAAAGTTAATTTCACGAATTTTTTTTCCTTTTTAGATTTGCTTAATTATGTAAAACTTAAAATAGGTTAAAATAAACATTCGTTTTCTAATAAAACTCTTTATTATTAGACAAAAGAAAAGAAAAAAATTAATTGAATTAATTCCAATTTTTAATGAGGAGAATTAAATTTCACCTTGAACATCATTTCGAAATTATAGGAAAAGTTGATATAAATTCGTATATCACTTAACAAATTCAAGATATACTCAATACTAAATGAACTGTTGTTAAGAGATACATTATGTTTACTAAAGTATTCTAACCGAGAGCTAATATTACTGCTGTTTATTAAAGTATTTCAGTAATCATCACCCCAATTTGATTAATATTGGGCGATAAATTTATTTCGGTATTTCGCTAATTAGGAAAATCACAGAAAGGTAATAAATTAGTGGGTACAAGGGGTTCATTTGCTGAGGTCGTAATTAAAGGTTTAGATTTAAGATCAATAATCTTTCCGGTTGACCACTAATTGGTCCGTTTAAGAGTGAAGCGGATTACAGCTAATCAATAAATTCCTCAGGAATCCAAAGCGTTCTTACTTGCTATCATTAAATAAAATGAATGTTAAAAGAAATAAAGCGACCGACCGAAAATGTTGCCCTTCTTCAGAACTCTTTATATTAAATCGATTGCCAAATTTTCTATCTTATCAAGAATGGAGACTTCAATTATTAGACACGTTAGAAATTCTAATATCCACAGACCTGCAAGATTGATCCTCTCCACTAAAAGTCTGCTCTTTAACGAATAGAAAACGTTATATAGGATTTAATTATCAGCAATTGGGTACTTTAAAGTGGATTGGAAAAATTTACCAAACATAGAACATAGCTTGTTTAATATTAAAAAAAATACTGCAAAGTAAATTTTAAGGAAAGAGATTTTTTTCAGCGTTTTATTAGAATTTTGACTTGAGACATATGAAAAGGAAACAAGGAACAGGAGATGGTCTTAATTTAATAATATCAGCCATAAACCTAAATCTCGAGTTAAATGGTTCAAAACCGCAGACCCATTTTCTTCGTTTTATGTATCGATCCATTTTCAGGCTGAAAACGAATTTTCTTCATGACAATAAAAATTCTTATTAATTGGCAATAATGGAAGATAGCCTAGGATTATGATAATATCAAGATTCCCCCCCCCCGCGGTTTAATATGCATCTATATTAATGGTGGATTTTTTAATCTTTAAGAAAAGACCATAGTAAAGAATATTTTTATAATACATTGAACTCTTGTCATGGAGTAATTCAATGACAATATTTATTAAACATTTATAAATAAGGGTAATAAAAAAGAATGGTACAGAAATAAAGTCGATTTATTCATTCCTGTGAGCGTAGTACAACTAGTAATTACATAAAAAGACATGTCAAATATCTAAGTTTTACCCATACATAACAAATGTTCTAGGTGAGCACAAGAGGGCACGACAGATGTCAAGACGATAGATCAGCTTTGCTCAGAATAGTGCATAAATAAAGACCAGAAACAAGAATGGTAAAAATGGTAACAGGCCGGTCAGCTTTAAAAAATAAAGGATAAAAGGCCGCAAGTTACAAAGCATATCTGCCTCTGCCACAATAACTGACCGATTGAAACAACGCATTTCCGAAGCAGCGAGTCGATATCCCAGTATATGTTGGGACGCATCTGGGCAGAAATGGTCTACCATCTGTGCCACGAAGGGTTACCACATCGAACATTTGTAAATACAGGTAAAATGTAAAATGCGTTGCTGTTTAGGAATGAATAAATCGAGTTTATTTGGACCAGTCCTTTTAAATCATCCTTATAACGCGTACTGATATTTCAACAAAAATTATCCATGGTTAATGGAAATATCTATTCAGAGTCGAAATAAATTTCGTGGATGACAACTTCAATCCCATTCTTTGCGGTGTTTGTACTAAACGCTGAGAGCAAATTGAAAGATAGCTCATGTAAAGATCATTTGAAAGTGCTCTTTATATTAAAATTTTATATGAATTAAAATATAGGCTGACCTAAATGTACCCAGTTTTACGTTAGTACCACTGAAACTTTCATTTCGAAAATTTTTATTCCCATACCAGAAAAAATTATGCATCAAACGAGACTACGTTCCACCTATAACGATGTTTTATTTATACATTATTATTAACACATAAAAATGACGTATTACGTGAAAAAATAAAGAAACATGCCGAATCTTGAATCAAGAATTCAAATTGGTTTCTAATTGGTTTCCAGTACCCTTTGGCAAGCAGTTCTATAGTTTGTTTCCTCGAAGTAGACAGATTCACTTGAAGATGCCAACTGTAAATTCCCAAATATTAAAGATTTTGTTAAACTTCTTTACAATCTTAGCTACATGACTTGTGAAACAACAATTCCAAACGACAATTATGCAATCTCGCTTGTTAGATGCAAATATTTACGAGAGGCTTTAGGAAACGGATTTCAGTCGGTAAACTACCTCCATTTCAGCTTCATGCACAAAGGGCGTACAATAGCTTTATAGAGAAGTTAACATTGAACAAGACTAAACTACACAATTGTAGTGTAGACGTTTTGAAGAATTCTGTGGACAGTCAAACTAGGTTGGTCTACAACTCTTACAATACGCCAAACACTAGCGCTGACCATAAAATTTGATATCCTGCCCTCCATCACTTGTGTCGCTACTTCATTCACCATCTGAGGATCAACAGGCTATCGTCCTCTTCCTGGCTGAACAACCGATGAGTCTGTTTCTTCAAATTTCGCAATCAATCTTCTTAGTCCGTTGCCAGTGAATGGACCCTTTCGTAACTGCTCTAAAGAACGAAATTTTCGCAAAGCTTCAGTAGCAAATTCACCATTTTAATACAACAATTTTACCAGAAAAACCGTTCTGGAAGATTCAAAGTCATATTCGTTGACATGCTAAATATGACTTTGGTTCTGCATTAGCAATTTTACATAAGCAAAATTAGTATCTGTCAGTATTTCATCTATTGGTGGATATGTCAAAAAATTCCCATCATGTAATTATAAGGCATTTCCAAAATTTCATGATTTTCTGATGAATAGTCTTTGCTGTAACGAGCTACGAAATGTTAACTTTAATTTGAGACGCCCTATACAGGGTTTAGGAAAAATAATGAAAACATTGTGTGATTTTATAACTTTATTGGATGGCACTAGGATGAGAATATAGGAATTGGATGGCACCTCCTCTTTTCTATTGCGCAGTAAGTATCCACAATTTAATAAGTAATTTTTATTTTACTTTAAACTTTAATGACATGAAAGCGTTTTAAAATCTGTAATTCAAAAAGAAGGATCGGAAACCCTTGATGAAACTAATATGAAATTCTTCTTTCCTAATTTTTTGAAACTAAAAAAAAAAAAAGAAAAAAAAAAAGACTTAACTTTTTATCAATTGATGAGACTTTATATACAGTACGAAAAACTAAGGGAGAGCACAATCTAGTAATGCTATTAATTTTCAAAATTGATCTACCATTAAACATTAATTTTTATAAATTATCCAATCAAACAGACTCTTGACTGATTATTCAAAATTGAGATAATAACAGTTTCTCTGACTACAGGAACCTTTCTAATTTCTTTTTTTTTGCCAGTCATTTCATTCTATAACTCTTGATGATGATGCTAAGCCAGTCATTTGCATACGTATTAAAAAAATTATTCAATTTAAAAAGTAAATTTTCTAATTTTTTAAACATTCCATATGATAATTCCACATAAACTGAAATGGCTCATTAAACATTCCAAACTTCCTTCCGATATAAACTGCTAACGTCATTAGCCACTAATTAGTTAAGCCGTGCAATTTATTTAATAACGACAGTTAATTTTCGTGGCAAATAAAATGGTGCTAACAGGCCTTTTAGAACTCTAATACCAGTAATTATGAGCATTATTGTTTGGGTTAATTGACGCATATTCTTTATAATTTCATTGTAAATAAAATTAATTTACTATAATTATTGAGGAGATTTGAAGGAACAATAATTATTCTAATAATTATACATTTACGCTATTATATTAACTACTTGCTCAACTGATAAGGTCGTCAGTTTGAAAAGTGAACTAAAATAAAACTCAAATATAAAATGGAGAGAGTTTTAAATGAAGTTCTTTGGAAATAATGCAGTTCAATAAGCTTTCGTAGAGTGGTTTCATTGCTATTATCTCTTTGAAATGGTGCACTTTTCGTAAGAGAATACCAATATTCACTGAAATCCAGCTTAAACATAATTTAAAAGTCAGTAGTCAACCAAATCATCAACCTATGTCACAGCTTCTCTTCTAAAAACAAATCTTGCCATATCCATGGTTAAACAAATATAAATACGGAAATGTTTAAAACGTTCCATTGACACTGCTGGCCATTAACATTGCAAAACCAGGAAGGATTAGACTTTGGATATATGTTGTATCGCGATGGTCGCGCTATCTGTCGTTGAAGGATCAAGTACCAGATGTGTACCATGCGAAAGATCCGTTAACGCGCGGGCCAAGGTAGAAGTGGAACGTGGTAGCCTTCCAGGATTTTTTGATATTCGTGCCACATCAACAGGCACCAACATCTCAAAGATCTTGTAACAGGCGATCGCTGATCTGTGTACCAGGAATGAGCAGCAGGTGCGAACGAAACTGGAATCCAAAGGCGTCCCACGCCAAGTGTCAGACTCGTATGGTATAACGTAGGACTACGTCAGTTTGTCGCCGCCATGTCGTCGGACACGGATCTGCCCATCACTCATCTGAGATGTATTCATGCATTCGTCTGTCCATGCGCTACTTTCCACGCACCATTAAAGCGTAGGCGCCTGTGATGTATTGTCAAACGAAACTGCAGTATACACACCTTGCAAAAAATTCCTTGATTCTGCAGACGACGTCGAACGGTACCTGCAGAGATAAGCTGAATAAATTAGCCCCTACCCACCCTTGACTACGCTCATGAACCCATCGATTCTATATTTGCTTCAAGGTGGATGTACACTACTGTTTATAAAAATCGCAACACCCTGATGGAATGGTCTAATCCATATGCAATTTGCAATATTTGCATACAATGGGTCAGAGTATAAATGATTAGATTTTCAGAGTAATTGCTTGAAAGAACACCATGCCTCGACGACGACGAAGGGTACCATATCAACAGCTGACAGACTTTAAGTTCTCGATAGATGCAAATCCAGACTCCGAAGGAAGATGCTGTAAGTTGCCGTGATGCTTCTGAAACTAACTCTGAACAATTTTTTATGTTAGGAATTTCAACTACCGTCTACGAAGCATTCACCTTCTGAAGAGAAAAGTAACATCGTAAGATGCACTTAATTCACTACAACATTTATTATAGAAAATTTTGTTATGCTAGATGGCCATATGTTTTCAGATGACCTTATAGCAATATCGGTGATACTTTTCTATATTGCAAAACATGCCCAAACCATTATACCTGCAGTTCTTTAGACTGTATGCACCAGAAAGGTGGGGCTATTTTTTTCATGAGATCCTTGCCACATCATCTGCTGAACACCGTTGCAAAACAAGGTGTAACATGGCTCGTCCGTTCATATGATTTTTTCGATGATCTGTTGTTCCTTTACCAATAAAGAAGAATTTATTTTACTCTGTTCCGAAATCGATGATTTCCGTATTGTCATGTGGCTATTTATATCAATTCTCTGCTATTCCCTGCGCATACTTCGGTTTGATATGACTGCAGAACGGCTAGAATTGGTCATAACGAATGTATCATTAATTAAATTCTTCTGCCTGTTGCTCTTCACAATTTTTTTTTTTTCAGATGACGTCGATTTCTGTCATCACATATCGTTTTTTGAACAGCAATTACACCGACAGTGCGGACTATTTTTCCATGCAATCAACACTTTAGAAATTCCACCTTTTGAAATTTCCATCAGTTCGGCAGTTTTTGAAATCGTGGCTCTGGCAAGACGAGCACCCGTAATGAGCACCTTTTCAAACTCTAAAAACTCTTCGTTTTCCCCATTGTCAGAATGAGTACTGCCGATGACACTATGCAGAACGTTTAAATAGTGTGTTTACGTTCGTCACCACGTAATTTGCATGAAGATTTCTAAATCAATGGCTGGTACAGTAGAACAAAAAAAGCTTTATATATACGTAAATGTATGTTGTAGTACTTTTACATGACTAATTCTTTGATTGGCATACCATAATTATATTACCATTTTCATATACTGCTTTTGCTACCACAGATACGAAACGTACAGGTAATCCCTTACTGTGTTATAGGCATCTGTAAAGGCGGTATACATCGTGTAATTCGTTAATTCATTAAAAAAGTGAATACAAATATAAAAACGTTGAAGTAAATTTGATTTAAATTTGGCAACATTAAATCTCAACATGAACAAACAATGAATAACTGAAAACTTTACAAGAAAACGATGCAATTTTAAAAATCGATTGTAAACAGACCATTGAAATCATACACACATTTAAAAGAGATTATACAGTTCTTCAAATAAATACAACTCTTGAAAAAGGGAACATTTGTAGAACAATCTCTTCATTATATTTATGTGACTTATATAATATTATATAATTTATATGATATTTACTCACGGATCACACTTCATATTACTTTACACTTCTTTCTTAAAGGAATCTCTAGCAATAATGAACATGAACTACTGCATAATCATAATAATCTGGACACATTATTACCCTGCGTCTGGTATTTTGTTTCAAGTAATTCTGTAATGAGTAACATTTCCTTTACCAGTTACACTACGTCTCCAATCTAGGATTCGCGGAAGAATTTAAAAGTGAACAGGCCTAAAATCCACATGAATATTATTACGAGCAGCACTCAAAGTTTTTAGCCAGAAACCCTGCACGCATCCCAGCAAATTTGTTTTACTTTCTCCAAGTACTTCACTCTGTCATATGGAAGCGTGCAAGATTTAGGCGTGCCACGTTGCATTGTTTTTGCGTGCCACAATTCTAGAGCTTGCGCACTAGCAGATAGACATAAAACACAATGGAGCTGACATGGCGTGCTATGATTTTCTATGATTATTCCAAATGCTTGAGAAATGTCGGATTTGTTTTGAATCTTTACAAATGGAGCTCCGAGTAAGACCACAATTTCGTCCTGGTATCGCGAGTTTAACAGGGGAAAACGGTGACATGAAGACGAACTTCGCAGTGGACCGCTAGCCGATGCAGTTACGCCGGAAATATCTTCCATGCTAGTGTATGATGGTGAATGACAATGGGGTAACCTTTTCCCGGATTAGGCAAGCCTGGGCATTGAATCATCAACGGTTAAAACAATCTTGCATGAACACCTGCAACGCAGGAAGGTTTCATCACGATAGATCCCTCGTTTGTTGATCCAAGAGCTGAAAGCAGCCCGAGTGCATTGGTATTAACAATGAACAACGAGGTATTAAAACGTGCCAAATACATCTGCACTGGTAACAAAACATGTCTCGATCATTAAGACTCTTAAACTAAGGAACCATCCAAACAGTCGCTCCATAAACAGCAAGGACCACACGTTTTGCAAATTTCTCGGAGTCCTGGGCAGGTGATGGTGATAACTTTCTTCTGTTCCACTGGATAAGTGTGCACTGTTGCGCTTCATATGCCACCAACCACATATTTCTAAGTAAAATACAACCGAAGTTACAGTACTTCATAGATAAAGACCCCACTCAAATTTCGAACATTTTAAATGTCCGTAACTTCCATAAATATGAAAAACAAATAATATTTGGCATTCATTACCAACTCCCTAGGGCAATTGTATATATTAAATTTCATTAAAATCCGAGAGGTCAATGCCAAAACTGTAAAATTTCTGCATTTGCTTGTCATTTTTGTGACCAGTAAGCTTCTTTATTGTAGTCATTTCACCTTTTATTATAAGTCTTGTCCTTCTTAGTGTCGCAATTTAATGCCCAGCAGTATATTTTAAAGAGAACCAAAGAACTGTGGACAGAAACAATGTGGAAAAACCAACCTCTTGACCACAAACAATTTATTCAACCGAATGCGCATTTCGGTTAAATAAATTGTTGTGGACAAGATGTTAGTTTTGCTGCTTCTACATAGCATTAAATTTCGCATAATTAAATTTTATACTAAAAATGATATAGTTTGAAATTTGGTAAAAAAAAAAAAAAATACACATTAGCAATGTTTAAAAAATAAATTCATGAGCCGGGGAGATTATGATGACGCACATTCCAAATTTATGTTCATGGACACATTTTAAAGAGAAATCGATTTTTCGTTTATCAGTCTCGTGTATTTTTCGATTACAGGATATATCAAATTAAAATAACCTAATTTAAAAAATAAAATTATTAAATTGCTCGATAACGTTTTTATTGCGGCAGAATGCGATACAAAAGTTATCTAAATTAAACATTAAAAGTATACGGCTTTTAACAACATCAAATACTAAATGAGCAATGATATCTTTACATAGTGAGTAATCCTTATTAAAAAAGGAGCTATTTCTCTTTTTCATCTTCCATTTGTAAACTTTTATGTGACATTCTGTAGATATCAAACCTAATAAAATACACTAGCTTCTACTTTCCTGGGAGATATTTCTTCCATTTACTTCCACATCTTCCTTCTGTATCTATTCGTCGATGAGCGACCGGCAATCCTCTTACTCCTTTTCCTTACATTATTCCTCCGTCGCTTCCAATACAGATATGTCATAAGCTTATTTCGAATTCCATGACCCTTTTTTCCATCTCATTTATGTTAAAAGAAAAAAGGAAGTAGAGAAATAATTCTTTTCTATTCCTTTTAAAGCGAAACCGTCAACTTCTTTCGCTAGAGAACGATCGAGATGGTAAAAAAACGAAGTACGGACGGACGACATCTACTATTCTCTCGCCATTTCGGACGAGTCAGCAAAGCTAATAAAATCGCTCCTTCCTTCCGATACCGTCACGAGAGCAAGTCCTGCTATAGGAAAGGGAAATAATAAACAAAACTTCTGGTAGAGAGAGGAAAAAAAAAACGATAGGGGATTAGAGTGGCTAAAGCCATGAAGAGTCGCTCTGGTTATCTATTGCCCTTTTGGGGGACAGTCACCTTACCCAGTGAGCGTCACCAATGACAAGAAAAATTCACTCGAGCTATAAACAAAGGAAGCTCAACTTCGTACTTTTTTAAAATAACCCAAAAAACTACGCGAATTGATACTCTGATATTCTTCGCATCATTCAACTGATGGAATTTAGATTGTAAATATTACCGTCTCGAGAGAACTGTTCGATTAATCCATTTGTTAAAGTTTAGTTCTTTTTAGAGAATTTGTACTTAAGGTTATCGGTTCGTAAGACTTGGGTATACACATGCAAATGCTTTATAGACAAATATGTAAACTCAAATAGTTTTAATTTTAGCAAGATTCGGAAGTATATGAGCCCATTTATATTCACTTTTCTATCAGTTTTGTAATTGACGTTTGCACTCAATATTCTTTACTCTAAATTAAAACAAGAGGTTTAAAAATTGAGTTCTCAATAAAATAATGGTGGGAAAAAGAAAGAAAAAATGTGGAAGCTGGTAAACCCCTTCATATCTAATTATGTATCAGATCCCCTGAAGATGGCTTCAAACCGAAATGATCATCGGGCTTTACGTATATTCTATACAGGGTGTCCGGAAATAAATGGTAAATATTCATACACGTGAGAGAACATGTATAAAGAAGCATTTTTATTCCTATGAACATGGTGTCGCAAGCCAACCCCCACAGAGATGCGGGGGGATTAAAGTATGTTGCGCTGCCTGATTGTTGGCGTCCCGCGAGCGAATAGGCATTGTGGTGCAGCCCACATCTGTTCAAAAGATGTCAATTGTCCCGCCTTTTATTTCCCTTTTATTTGGATTGGATTCTGGATTGGACGTGGGGGACCAATCGCCTGGCCACCACGGTCACCTGACCTATCCCCATTGGAATTTTTTTTGTGGGCTACATGAAGTCACTGGTGTACGAAACACCTGTTCCATCCGTTGATGATCTGGTCGCTCGCATTGCTGTGGCAAGTGAAACAATCCGCGAACAACCGAATGTACTACGTCATGCACGGGAGTCGCTACTACGGCGCTGTAACCTGTGTGTGCAAACACATGGCCGGACCTTTGAACACCTGCTGTGAGTCTTGATACGCAATGGATATTTGTGTGGCGTCTGTTTTGTTCACATTTGTTTTTACCCACAGCTTAGATGTACGCCTTGATGTGCATTGCTCATAGTCTACATCAAGATGTTACCTTAAGAGCCTACAGCGTTTGTAGGGTATCTTATTTGTTTATTTCTACGTAGTTTAATGTTATGTGATGTGACTTGATTTTATTCCATTACATCAACACCTTCGAACAGGTCTGTAGGCTCCAATGTGGGCTGCACCACATTGCCTAGTCGCTCGCGGGATGCCAACAATCAGGCAGCGCAACATACTTTAATCCCCCTGTATCTCTGTGGGGGTTGGCTTGCGACACCATGTTCATAGGAATAAGAATGCTTCTTTATACATGTTCTCTCACGTGTATGAATATTTACCATTTATTTTCGGAAACCCTGTATAACACTGTACAACAAATTTGAACTTTTTTCTGTCCTTTAGATGAAACTATGTGATTCTGTATAAAAAAAGGTGCTTGATTCATATATCAAAACCAAAATGGTCCATCACGTACCATTTTTGTAGGAGCCCCACTTCTCAGAGAAATGTAACAGAGGCTTGATTATAGAAAACACAAACACTATAATGATTTTTTTGGCAGTTTCCTCCTGTAGGCATTTGTTCGTGTATCCTTGATAACAGACCAGCAATATTCAGCTAGCATACTTCTATTCCATCGTTAAGCTCTGCCTGTGTGATTTCATGATGTGAATATGTCATAGATGTAGATGGTTGAAAGTCAGGATCTTGATGGTTTGGGTCATCGGAGGTGTCCTCCTGTGAATCAACAGTATATACCGGGTGTTCAATTTATCTGAAGACATTGAAATATCTCGAGAACCACACATCGGATCAAAAAAAGTGTGGAATGAAAAATGTTCGTCTCGAAGGGGGACATCTAATGATACCAAACCCGACCCCTCCCAACCCCACCCCCTGGAGATGGGGGAGAGAGGAGTTAAAAACTTTAAATGGGAACCCCCATTTTTTATTGTAGATTCGGATTCTCCAGAAAAAATTATCCCAATTTGACCTACGATTCGAGTCATTTCGGTCACAGATGGCGCTGTAATCGACAAAAATCAAAATGGGTAAAAAATCGTTGAAAAATGGCGATATCTCAAGAAATAGGTATCAGATCAGCAAAATAAAATTAAATGTTTTTGATATTCTTACAAATGCTACTTAATGACACCATAATTGTCCACCCTATTTCTTGAGATATCGCCATTTTTCAACGATTTTTTGCCCATTTTCATTTTTGTCGATTACAGCGCCATCTGTGACCGAAATGACTCGAATCGTAGGTCAAATTGGGGTAATTTTTTCTGGAGAATCCGAATCTGCAATAAAAAAATGGGGGTTCCCATTTAAATTTTTTAACTCCTCCCTCCCCCACCTCCAGGGGGTGGGGGCGGGGTGTCGAGTTTGGTATCATTAGATGTCCCCCCTTCGAGACGAACATTTTTCATTCCACACTTTTTTTGATCCAATGTGTGGTTCTCGAGATATTTCAATGTCTTCAGATAAATTGAACACCCGGTATATCTAGAGCTGTAGTTATAGGAAGATCTTCTGAATGAGGAACTGGTCGCATAGCGCTTCTGTATGTGTTACAATATAGATACGTAAAAAAGCTAAAATGTGGATTTTTTGGAAAATGGTGCGTGGTAAACAAAAAATAATTACAGATTCGTTATTTTCAGCCAAAAGTATACAAGAAACACATATTTTCGTGTAAAGGACATTTTTCATGTTGTACAGTGTAATTACACGCATTATACGAGAGAAGGCTGTTTGAATATGAAGAAGCTATGTTGTTTAGGATAATAGAAGAATAACTAAATTAAGGCAAATTTGACTAACTTTATAGTAGGGTAAAATATTGAAAATGCAAAATGTGAACGTATTAAGAATTAAAATATAGTTATTTTGTTTAGTAAAATAATTACTACGCAGTTAGTTATCTTCCCAGACTCTTTTGTAGACAACATTTTTTTGATCCGCGAGGAGCATAGATGCAAAGTTTGTCTGGAGATCCAGCACATCAGTATTTTTTGTACAATCAGTAAGGATGTTAAGGTCAATTACTTGGTTATGCCTATTCTTCACATACATTCTAGTTCAATTGCAACAGAATAATGAAAAAGCCAACTTTAAGTGAGTTCAATACAATCTTGACGCAATTCTTAAGAACTAAAAAACTCGATTGGAAAATTTGTCGCGCCATCATCTTCAAAGTTCTTATCCACTGATTTATACTGTATATTTTGCTTGTGTGAGGAAGCGTTTCCATAATGTTCTGGTTAATTATGTTGACATCGTCATTTCTTGGAGCAAGTTATTGCCCTGTCGCAAACCATTGAAAGTATTGACGTCGTTGCCAGTTTCTGTAATTTTGTTCAATTTCTTTAAATACCCTGTTTTTAGCTGGTCTCGATTTTGAACTAATACATAACAAAAATTAAGAGGGAAAAGAAAAAGGATTTTTTCAATCCACACTTTTATTATGTTTTATCATATCATAATATCTCTTCAAGCCGGCGTCAACAATTTGTAAAACAATCAATTCAAACAATTCATATAACAAATCAAACAATCAACTTGCTAACAGTCAATTCGTATAAAATCGTCTCTCCGCAAATCGGCAACCAAGTTGCCGACATGTGGAATGACGAGTAAAATGAATTTGGGCCCTAGAACGCTTTCCAGTTAACCGATTTGAAACTTTTTCCTTTAACCTGCATTGTCATCGATCCTGTGTATGTGTGTCAAGTTTCATCTCCCTAGCTTGTCGGGAAGTTGGTTTAATATTGATTACAAGATTTGACCCGGACAGATGCGGACAGACACAGAAAAGTAAGCTAAATAAAAACGTATAAAAAAATGTCGGAAAAACAATTCGACAACTTGCTCGATTTTACTTTCGGCAATCTCTGAAAAAATCTTTGCTTGTGGGTGGGTCATTTTGCAACAGCGCTCGCATGTTTGTTTTACGACAAAATGTAGATTTACTAAGGCAAACATTAATTTCATCTTAAAAAATTAAAATATAGTTAAGTACCCTTCCTAGTCTACACTACCTGCCTAAAATCGTGGGACACTCATATTTTCATAAAAATGATGCATTTCCATACAATTTAAATGTCGTTCATCCCAACACTACACAACAGGGAGAGGTCTCTTGCATGCCGTAAGAATGGCTCAAAGAAAACAGCTTTCGGATTTCGAAAGGGATCCACTACTGGGCGCCAACTTGCAGGCAAAAGTGTTAGAGATACGTCAACTCTGCTAAACATCCCCAAATCATCTGTTCAAAACAACGTCATCCGGGCGTGGTAAGATAAGGATACAACAAGTGTTCAGACCAGGACCGGAAGACCCAGGATTATGTCGGCCAGAGACCGAAGGGCGCTTTGCAGGGTGATCACCTCAAAGCGTTAAACATAGGTTGATGGACTGACAAGATCCTTCATAGAGTCCACTAAGACAACTGTAAGCACCAGGACTGTTCGCAGGGAACTTCATTCACTGGGTTTTCATGGTAGAACTTTGGCTCACGCACCACGCATCAGCACCTACAACGCAGCAAGGAGATTGCAATGGCGCAAAGAGAGACGTCACTCGGCGCAATGGCGGATGGCAGCACTTTGGAAATGGCTCTTTTCTCTTTCAACACGATAACGCACCTTGTCACAAAGCAAGGATTAAGGCAAATGGTTTGATGAAATGGGGGTGCAAGAACTTGACTGGCCTACACAGAACCCCGTTCTCAACCCTATCGAACATCCTTGGGATGTGTTGAACCCTCAGTTTCGTGGTTTTATGTATTAACCTATATTTGCACACAAACAGATTGATTTTTATGATCACAGTACGTGGATATAATCAATACAGTAAAAGAATAAGGGAAAGTGGATGAGCCACCTTATTTATTATAATTATACAGTTGGCTTTTCACTCGTTTTGCGGGGGCGAGATACTGAAACTATTACGAGACCAGTAGCAAAATAGTTAAAAATTACCCCGGAATATGTTAAAGCATCCAGCACAGTTCGACGCCCGTTGGTTTCATGGTTGTAGAGATTATCGCAAGTATACACATACAATGCTTAGGTGACGAAGATTACTTGAGGGTAGGTGCCGAAGAGTATACCATGAGAATTTTCAAATCTACATGTAATGCGATATGAAAGTGGAATGCTACAGCGGAAATAGCTAGCATACCACCGTAGCAAACTGCATAAGGATTAAGCAAGCGGCGCGGTTCAATGTTAATACCAAGTCAGCTTGTCGGGCGATCCACCAAGTTACAGACGAGGGGCTGGTGTTCATAAGCTACTGTCAACGTGAAATGAGTCAAGCTACACGATTCCAGTCAGATGATCCAACTTATAAGTAGCATGAGGCAAGAAATGGCACCTACCGAAAAATGTTGTCCCAATAACGAAGGTACAGTGGTTATGGTTGGCGAAACACACTCAACGCTATATGGAAGTCCTGGATAATTATACGATTCCTAGCTTGTGAAAGCAGTTCAATAAAGATCAGTTAATGTACTTTGTCACAAAGCCCACGCTGTTATTACCTAGACATGAATAAACAATTCCTAGTCCGGTCAGTTCAAAGACCAAACCTAAATCCAACAGAACAGCTGTGGGATGAATTAGACCGAATGCGAGCTCATGAAAGCCATCCAGAAATCGTGTCACTGGTAGAGGCTTTAAAATAAAAATGGGAAGACATGCTGGCACTTTGCCATCAGATATTAGTGGAGGGCACGCCACGACGTAAGCAAGCTGTCATTACAACAAAGACTTGCACCGAGGTAAATATTAGACAAATTGTAAAAAAAAATAAAAAATAAAAAAATAGAATGTGTTCACCACACAAGTGCCCAGTTTCAAATGATCATTCACTGTAGACAAAATTAAAGAAAGTAATCAATCATGCTCTTATAATATGGAAAAAAATTTTCCCGTTACTTTGGGTGAACTTAAAATGAACTAAAGTGCTGTCTCATAAATTTCAAGATGTTTGCAATACGCTTTGAACTGGCAATAAACGAGAGTAATGAAAACAGTTTCCCTTTAATGAAATATATAAGGCATCCGAATTTGATTGATAAATGATCAAATGAAAGCGTTCGACTGTAGCATCAAATGCCCCACCCATTCATCTAAATGAGAAATGCGTTAGTTTACCAGAGCGCAGAATTTACGAGTGCAGTGTTGAGGTCCTCAAAGTAGCTTCACAAAGTTATTATTAAATGTAATTACATTAAGATGATTGATTGGATGACAGTGGCTAAAATTAGATATCCTGAAGAACCCTTCTAATATTCCAACGCAAATGTCATTGATATTGATGCTTTTCCAAATTTAACAACTTTCCTATCTCTTAAAATTTTTATTTTACTTCAAGGAAGGATAATACAAACAGCTTAACTATAAAATCCGGATCATTATATATTCCTCAAAAAAAATCCCTCAAGATCCAACAGTGTATAGAATATATTCACGCATATTAGAAAATTAGACAATTAATAAACGAGATTGAGGCTACTTTGAACGTGTTCAAGCATATGCGACCACGACGATGCGTGTTTTCGATCTATAAACTATCCTTGTTTATACTCATATAGGGTCATATTTTCTATCCCGAACGCCATCGTCGTTCTGTTGAGGTGAGCGTCTGTTAATCTCAATCTGGAGTAGATCTGGTTACAGCTAAGCTTGACGAGAGGGGGGGGGGAGGGGATTCGGAAGGGACATGGAGGTGAAAAGGAATATAGCTGGGGCAAATGTCAGTATGATTAGTAAGGGTCAGCGCTTAACTTAGTTACTAGAAAATTTTTTACCAACAGCGAATCTTCAACCTTCGGTGAACCCTTGGCTGACGTGACTATTGACGTTCGACCTCAGACGAAACCGTTTTGATCTAATACAGCTGAGCCTTCGTCTATTTCCTTCCATGGCTTGAGTTTTCGTAAACAGGGTTGTCGCAGTAGTGAATTTCCAAATGGCTGGTTATCGAAAACGTACTAGCCGGAACCGCTTGCGAAGAATCATCATAACGTCAATTCATAATGTAGGGAAAGTACAGGGTGATTCAATCAATTTCTGACCATTTTAGTACTATGATTTATTGACCCATTAATGTTTACAAACTTAGCATTTCAGTATGATATTTTAGACAGTTCGGAGTTTTTATTCCCGTGGAAAAGTCTTGATGATATGCTCAATGTGGCCACCACGAACGTTTTGAACTGCTCGCAGCCGAATGGTGAAGTTGTTTATAACTCTATCCAGGATTTCTGCATCCACAAGTGTGCAGCAGTCGACGATGCTTTGTCGCAGCTGGTCTAGGGTTCTTGGTGCTGTAGTGAACACACTGTCTTTAAGGAACCCCCAGAGATAAAAATCACATGGGTTTAGGTCAGGACTCGTAGGGGGCCAAAGAAAGCCACCCCCGAATCGATCTGGAAACCTGTTTGAATTTCTGATTGAGAAAGTTTAGCACTTCATTAATGGTGTGAAGCCTAGCCCCATCCTGTTGAAACCATTGATGTCGAAGCGGTAAACGCCTCCTTCGCAGCTCGGGAATGAAGAAGGTTTCCAACATGTTAAGGTAAGCCTGTGACGTTACGGTGCCCTCAAATAAGAACGGAACAATGATGTCTCTTTTGGAAATCGCGCATCAAGCCATAACTTTTCGTGGATGAAGAGGTGACTTATGGATCTCATGAGGGTGCTGGGAACCCCAAAAACGAACGTTGTGTTTATTAACGTCACCTGACAGATGGAAGAAGGCCTCATCTGACACCCACAAGTTGTCCACAATGTCCTGATTGGCTTCCATTTCTGCTCCAAACTCCATCGCAAATTGTTGTCGCTTCTGTCTTCCAGTGTCTATTAACTCCTGATAAACATGGATCTTATACGGGAACAGGTGTAAATCCTTTCTCAAAATTCGCCACGTCGTGGTATACGACAGCCCTTCTTCAATGGATAGGTGGCGAACAGATTTTTTGATAGGGGAATCGACCAATCTTGTGCGAACATTTTCGACAACTTCGGCCGTTCGAACACGAGCTTCGCTCCCGCCTTTTTCCTTGCCTTTAACACATCCAGTGGCACGAAATTGCTTGACAAAATCCATGATTGCTTGCCTGCCTGGTGCGTCTCGACACTTATACTCCTTCCGGAACTTTCTTTGCACGGTGATTTTGTCTCGAAATACCAGTCGACAACCTTGCATTTCTACTCTGTTGATAAAGCGGGCGCCATTTTTCAACAATACGATTTTCATGCAGCGCCGTTGTATCAATACAAATTCCAACTATTTAGAAATTCGATATGGCGCTCATATTCTTTCAATTGTTTATCCCTAATGCACGTCATTCGAGTGAAATGGTCAGAAATTGACTGAATCACCCTGTATCTTCTTTATTTGGAGTGCGAAGTAATATACTTTTTTTTTATTCGAACTTTATCTCAAAAATTTCCAGAGCCATCTGTTTATCCAATTTGAAATTATTGCAGAGGCTTCCATCGCGGTTCTTAAACGCTCCACTGGACAAACCTTAACAATATCAACCTTCCGTAAACTTTTGACAAACTTTTTTTGTTGTCCTCTTCAGATAGTTTCGCCATTCTTGTCCCATTTTTTCGACTTCCTCGTTCACTCTTTTTTTTTCACCTTTATTGAATTGTTTTACCGCAGCGTGCGGGCTTCACTACCTAAAATTATTTCTAACAGGTCCATATTACTCATTGGTCAGACTTAAAAATCAAATATGGAATCTTAAACAATGAAGATAAATAAACTGCTTTACTTTATTTGTTTCAGAATTCTCATGCTACTTTTATTAGAAAGGCCCAAAATTATTGTCCTCTTTGTATTTAACTTAAAAAAATAATAATAAATCTCAATTCTAAAGCTGGGAAGGGCCTCATCTTTTGTTACAAATTCGTATCACAATAACTTTACAACTATGATGCGTTTATAATATCTGTGTATTGTATTTTACTGTTTATCATAAAAATATCAGTTATTTAATTTATTTATGCTAAATACAAGCGTGTTATTTGTTACGTTTCTATTTTACAACACATGCAAGTGGACATGCAGGTCTTCTCAAATGAAATTAACGAATACGCATAAAATAGTTCCTTCCTTCTGGTACTAAGATTTTAAAAATTATAAATCGTTAAACTAGAGATAATTAACCGATGATGGAAGTCTGTAATGGCAAGAAAAATATGATCGACTGTAGCGTTTCTAATTAACATATGGCAAATTTTCGCTTCTTTCCATGAGAACAAAAATTCAAGCTATCCTTCTAAACTTCCTGACATTGTTACCAGCAAATTAAACACGTCTCAGCAAACAAGGAAACCAGAAATGATCTGAGGATTCTTAGAACAAATCTTTTTTGAAGAATTTTCTTTTCCGTAATCCTATTTTGGTTACATCTAAAACAAAAACTGATTTCACTTTCGAATTACCTAGTGTCGAATTTAGTCGGTGGGGGACTTTTCAAGATAAAAAAATAGCCTTCAGAGAACAAAGAGCAGTTCAAAATACACTTAAACGAGTCTATTAAAAAAAAAAGACCGGACTTTTGACATACTAACTTTATTACCTGAATTATAACATTATACATGGTTGTCTCCTTCATAGTAGTTCCCCTTAGAATATCATAACTAGTATCACGATAATTAAGTAATATAAAGAAAAGTCCAAGCAGTGATACGGGAAATAAAAATATTTAATGCCTAACAAGTTTCGAATGACTTTATCCTCGGAGGCTATCTTGTTAACAGGATAGTTCCCCTTGTTTGCAATGTACCGCTCCTATCGTTTTTGTCAGTGTTGGAATGCTCCCTGGAATTCGTTTTTTTGGAATAGCGTGTACCTGACTCTCCAATTTCTGTTTAATCATATTTACATTTTGAAAACGATATCTTTTTAAGGCAGTTTTAAACTTTGGAAAGAGGAAAAACTCTCTGGGGCCATGCCTGTAAGCACAGAGGATGAGGAAGAACGGCCACTTCTTTTGCGTTGTCGTGGTGCAAAACCCAGGTTTCCCATAGCTCAATCCATCTTGACTTAACAGAATGGTGACTTTGGCAGCTAACGGATAAAAGTGGAATGATGCATCAAACAACATTTTATTACCAAACATTGTCATTAGGTGGCGCTACGGTGCAATGGTTTATTCGCTCTGGAAAAGTTCGGTCTTTTTTGAACAGACCTCGTATGTGAAAATTTAATTTTATCTTAAAAATGTTTCGCACTGAACTGAATTAAAGTGGATTTAAAGTTTTAAGGTAACTCCAGAGAGGAATAAGATAAAAGGGAGTTCACAAAGAAGTTTATTTACTGCTCATATGCACGTGTTTATTCGCAAACATGAAAGAATTGACATTAATTCTATCGAATTTGTATGTGTCTGCTCTGTCTAAGTTTTTTGTGCATATTCTTCTACGGGGGGTAGAAAATTTTTCTTCGTGGTTTACTGTGCATTACTGTGTCGAAGATTTTTCGACGGTCACAAACATGTGAAAGGATATCCAGAGGAATCTGTATGGTCTAGGTTATCGATATTGAAATTTATCCGATGCGGAAAGAAGTAAATTACCGTCGATACATAAATCTCTTTGAATAGATCTGTATTGCATTTAAAGGTTATACCATCACAATGTAAATCAATAATCGATAATATACTTTCTATTCTATCAAGAATTTTGTTAGACTCCGTAGCGTTTATACGCATGAAATTTGGAATATTATGGACAATCAGCTTTACATTTTGACACTTTTGAGTTCTAATGAGGCGCTTTTAAAATCTTATTAAAAGTGAAGAAACCTATTTTTAGAAAGTGAACGAAATTCTTTCCAGATTTAATAATAGCAGAAACATTCAATTTTAACGGCCGTAAAATAAGGGGATCATGAAAGAATAACTACATTCATATAGCGCTAATATAGTGAAATGAAATTCTAAATAACAAACACATATTTAAGAGACAACATTAAATATCTTATCACTGAAAATTTTTAGAACCTAATGATGCAGTTCGAGAAAAAAAAACTCCGCCTAAACATTCAATGAATTTAAGAACCCTTCTAAAATACACAATCCTAATTCATGAGCAATAATAAATTTCCACGGTGGAATGAAAAAAAAAAGCGAGAGCGTGTCGACAGCGGATTTCAAGGGCAAAAGTGAGATAAGCGCTCGAAAAGGAACAGTGATGGTTGCTGCGCCGGAAATTCTATGAGACAACATAAAACAGTAATCTATCCAATAGATTCCAATCCTTCTTTTATTGGCCGGGTCAGAAGTCCTGCAGAACGACTTTCAATCACAGGATTCTAAAGGTTGTCAATGGAGGGAGGAACGAAAAGAAGCCCACCTCGTCGCCTTCTCCTCCTCCGACCCTCCAACGCATTCATCGCAACCATGATAGGATTTTCCAGAAACCTAATGGAAAAATTCCATTACCCGCAAAAAAAAGTTGGCCCCTTTCTCATTTTTTATCATAACTTCAAAAGATTTCATAAAGCATTATTCTTTAGATTAATAAAATCGCTATTGGTTTAATCGAGATTTAGTTTTCATAAAGCACCTATCGCATAAACTTAGAAACTTGTTACATTCCTAACATGCCTTATTTCTAGTGTTTTATATAAATTGAATTCAAAGGTTCTTTATTACATGAAGAGACTTTAAATAGGGCACCTTATGGAGAACGATAAACCACTTAAACATTAGAAAATAAATTTAATTTGATGGAACTGCATCTCTGTGAAGCTTCAATTTACTTCCCAGCATTTACTCGTGAAATTTCATAAACTTCAAAATTGCGACTTTAAGCACTCACAATTAATTGTTTAACATAAGAACTCCAAATTAAAATTTGGCAATCTGAGAGTTTTGTTCTTCAGTTTCGCAGTAACTATTTACAAATAAAATTACAGTAAGCCCCTTTATAAACTTTTGCCTTACGAGTAATGGGAAATAACCCAAGTCGTGAATCATGTCAACGCAGTCAATAAGACGGGTGAAAATAGCTGATGGCTAATCGTGCTTGGAAAATAACAAACAAATTAACATTTTTAAAGAGAAAGACGTCGGCATTGTCCTTTGTCGATGTGCCCAATGACCTGCGGATTAATTTTATTATCTGCGTTGCGACTGATCGGCAGATAGCATGACCAATAGTTGGAATTATTCTACGCTAGGTCACGATTGTTAATGCAATTAACGTTTATCCTGTGAGTAATCATGTGATATTCCTAAATAATAGATGATCTGTCTATAGAAATTGAATTAAACCCATGGGTTCCCCCCAATCAATACGAACTAATTGCTGAGGTACGGTTATTAGCTATCGAGCGATTGGATTCCGACAGTTCAGTGAAGAATTTACTTTCCCAGATGGACAAATGAAGTCCACCCTTCATGAATGAATAGATAATATTAGTTAAATCCGATATATCTTATACAATACAATTTGAGTCTTTAATTTAAATTTTGATATTCGTAACAATTTAATTAATTAATGATTTCAATGTTCTGCGTATTATTTAAACGGTTTAAAAAATCCAATTTCTCGGTCCATTTTCTAAAAAAAATTTGAAATATGCATGGGAAAATATTACGACTCCATATTATATTGAAAAACAATTTAGTTTGGATTTGCATCATTACTGTACCCTTAATTTCTTTTACAGTGATACAAAGTTTTCAAGTTTTCAGATAATATAGTAGAACTTAGTACGGATTTGGACAATAAAGACTCTCTTAATGGATAAAATTTTTTGGCATGGTCGAAAGGGATAATACGGATAATGCAGCTGACGGATAATACGGATTCGCTTAAAACGGACTTCCGATTAATAAGTACCAAATATCGAGTTCGCTGAGCCTCGGAACAGCCTGGTTAAAACTAACTACACTCGCAGATGAGTTGGTTTGGATAAAACACCTTGTTGATTGGCTTAATCTGCTGCATTTGATGAATTGGAAGAGGCACTATTGAATTGTTCAAGACAGCATAGCATTTGAAAAGGACGTTAATACCAACAAACCAAACCAAAGCGATTGATTCACATGCATTGCCTCAGGCAAGAGCTGTTTCTTGCCAGTTCCAACATGAGGCACCACTAGAAGGAAGATCACTGCCAGTCTCTTCCTTTCACACAAAACATTCCCTTTAGGGACCACTCCTTCGTGAAAACCCACACGAATTTGTCAGTTTTGAAACGTGAAGAGTTTCGGTGTAGCGTAGGCTGGCTGGATAGGTTCAAGATAGGTTCAAAACAATATCGTATTTCTTAATGCATGCGACACGTGAAATGAAAAGCACTTACCTGCCCCGTTGTCGTTTGACATGCCACGTGATGCCTTCAATGCTGATGAGATGGGCATTTTTTATAGAATGCTTCCTGACACCAAGCGATAAAGCAATTGTTGAAGAAGTTCCTGTGTCACGCACTTCTAAAATATGATGCAAGTGACGAGTAAGACGAAGAAACGCAAGATATTGGAGGAATTCCCTCGACTAACGATCCATCGCAGCGATCGAAACGTTGAGATTTATTTCTCTATGCAAACCTATCTTGCGATATCGCCCAAGAACATCAAATGACAGTAGAGAACAGAAGCTTACTATATCCACGAATCAATGTGCCCGTTTTTCCTGTTACATGTCCTCGAAGGATCTTTTACAGGGTTGAAAACCCTGATCGTGTAAACCCAACAGTTTACCTACTATTAGAGAGATTTAATGCTTTCTGTAAAATTTTATTCTTATCCGGATAGACGTGGATGCTTCGTAGACGACAACTGCATTTCTCATCGTACAAAATTGTTCAGGAGTTTTTCCAAAAGCACCACAATCATTTCCAGCATATTTTGGACCCTTTCAGAATCCGAATTTGAATGCTGTAGAGAATGAATTGCATATGTTGGTAAAAGTGATTCGTAAAAGTCATCCCCTTCCATTCAATCGGGCAAGTCTCCTGAATGATTATTCTCTAGATGTAGATCCACTTAAACAGCTTGAGGAATCCATGTCTACTGTTATACGCGCTGTAAATCAAGCTCAAGAAAGCCCAACATGATATTAATAAGCGATATTATATTAGTAAGAAGAAAGCCCAACATGACTTCTAATTCACCATTGGTGCACGTGTGCGTATTGACCGTTTCGGATAAAGTTTATTGAAGTTTTATTATAATTAAGATATTAATTTAGGGTATTTATATAAATATTCTAAACATTTATTTTTTATTGTTAGAGATGGGAGTTAGTTCTCAGAATGTAAGTGATAGTGCAAATTTACTGCTAAAGAGAAACGGATATTTATCTTTGTAGCGATAAATACCATAACAAAAGAAAAATATCTTTCCAATCTTTCCAATATCATATCTTTTCCAATGATAATTACAATCCTCAAATTGTAATTATTTATATGCGATTCCTGAAGTTTATCTTGGTTGTTATACAAAGTTTGCCTATTTGCGTGGGACTAATGGCAAATTTAAAGATCAACGAATCCGTCTATGTAGTTTACAAACGGAGATGAATGCAGGAGTCATCAAACCCTTCACCTTTACAGTAAAAGAGATTCGCTATTCAAATTTGTGCACGTCTGTTTCATTCTGGGATGAAGGGATTAAAAGAAGTAGAAGAGGAGCCCGAGAAATATGCGACGTTAAAGGTGAGGCGGCGGAGTTCAAAGATTGTGACATTTGAGCGCCAAAAGTAGGGGATAACCGTAACTGTCTCTCTATGCTCAGAAATTTTCCATCAAAGAACGGTCGCATGCTCTAGTCTGAGGACGATAAGTCTTGTATGTGAAGTTAAACGAATTAAAAATACTTCTACGAGAAGCAGTTGCCAAAGTGCTCCGCCCACAGGCCTATTCATGTTTTGTTACCAGGAACTTCCACAAAAGTGACTACTACAAGAATCGATCTAAGGAGGAAATAAACACTTCTATTTCACACTGTTACTAAACTGTCATGCCGATGAATTTTTTCATCAATACCCGAGCTTTAAAATTTTTCAATAGCTCATTTTTCTATAACGCAGTAGGAACCAAGTTGCTTATGTGTGAGAAAAAGAAGTATAGGCCTTCATTATCTTTAACGTGTAAAACCATTTATTTTAAGATCAGATCCCAGATTAACTTTAGTGGCTTTTTTCTTCAATATGATATCAAATGATTATAGGCAAGCGTCGTCAATCGTTATAAATCCAAATATCATAGACATAGTTCAGTTCTAAGAAAGGATTAACTTAGGAAATTTACTAAAAATTTTATAAATCAAAATCAGCAATAAATTTTCACAAACCAATTGTGATTACAGAAAATGATTAAGTAAAGGAATATCACTTTTAAATTAATTATTAAATCACAGTCAGATTTAAATTTAAAAATTTGTTTATGTTACAAAGGACATCTAGAAAGTTCGTGTGTTAGGTAGAAAACTGAATATCTACGTACGCACTCACTGACATTTAAGGACATAGTCTCGTTTTTTTGTGCATAACAGTTTCCCGATGGGCCTCGAATGTTATCCGCTGAGGCAATGTTGGAAATGTGCAAAGCCAGCGTGGATGACGTTTTCAGCCGTCTAATCATCATTGACGAATGCTGTCAACCATTACGACCCTGAAACGCAAGAAATGACCAAACATATCAGAAGCGATGAAGAGGTATTAAATGAGGCGGAAAACTTTCATCGACAAAGCTCGACTTCCATGGTGATGGTAGCAGACAGATCATGCGTCGCTGTTGGATTTTAAAGGAAACATATAGAGAAAAGGGTACGCTCAAAATTTGAAATATAAATGAAATGATTAGGAATGAAACAAATAGGAGTACCCATTTTCCCAAAATACTTTTATTTTCCCATATAATCTGAAGCATTGTAAAATTGTTTGGGCCTGGCGGTGACTTCCCTTTGTACAGCTTCAGCGCCGGGAAAGCGATGCTCACAGTTTTCTGAGATCATGAGGGCATACTGCTTATTGCGTTCCAGCAGAGAGGGCAAAATTTATGTGCCGACTCCTCTTTTAACATTGTCTTGAAACTTCGTAATGCCATTCAACGGAAGCGACCAGGACTCATCACCAAGGCGTGTTGTTATTACATGACAACGCGCGCCAACAAGACAAACTTAGATTCTGCATAAGTTCAAGTGGAATCCTCGAAAATTTTCCCTATAGCCTAAGCGACTTCCATTTGTACCGCTACTGATTTTGAGCGGCTTATGAAACAATGGGGCGAGTGCCTCAATGTACAAGGATATTAGATGAAGAACTAAAAGTTTTCAAATCAGTACTCTTACTTGTTTCATTTCTATATCCATTTGTAACGTTCTTATTGAACTCATAACGCCCCACATAAAAATGTAAAAGTTCAGATTGTGTTATTTCTGAGTTAATGTTGTTGTATTCGGAATAAAATACGAAGTTATTGAAAATGATTCATCCAATTTGAGGCTAATTCTGTACCTAACAATCGTGTATTAAATGACGTATCAAATAAAACTGGAAATCTCCCGAGTTTTACAAGTCTGCTGTGGAGTCAAAAACCGTATCGTTTACTGCTGTGGAGTCAGTCATGGCGGCTTTGCTGGTGCGTGTATGGGAGGAATTTGAATATACGCATGTCGCCGCGAGTCGGACATTTCCCATTATCACATTAAGGGGCGATTCACCTAACTTTCCGGTTTCACCTTGTAGAATGATTATTCTGTAATTTGCTAAATTCAATAATGTAATCATTTAAAATCGGTCTTATCATTTTAAACTCCGTAAATTAATGGTCATTCGTCACCGGACACCTCTCCAAAAGCGCATGGGATCGTCCGTACATGCCATACAACCTATAAAAGTCGTTGACGGATTAGAATACACTCATAGCAGCTACTGCAGTCAATATGAACAGACGACGCGAACTCAGTGCGGAGAAAAGAGGGATCATCATTGGAGTCCACAGGTTTGGGCATTCGATCCGTGAGATTTCCAACAAATTTCAGATACCCTTCTCGACAGTGAGTGATGCTATTTTGAAGTGGAAGCGAGAGGGGTTATAACTTGCCAACCCAGACCCAGTAAACCGACGAAATTGACAGTTCGCATATGTCGATGCTTGAAACGTGTGGTGATGTCAAACTGTAAGGTTTTGAGAGCAAATGGAGCCAGAAACTGTGGATACAACTTGACAAGAACGACAGGAAACCACTGATCCACATAAGATATTTATTAAAAAGTATGCGCATTTCGGCAGCCAAGCTGCCTTCTTCAGCGTATACAAAGACCTGATCAGAACAAAGTGTGGATCAGTGGTTTCCTGTCGTTCTTGGAAGGTTTTGTTTTAAACGTTGGCACAGAACTTTCGATCGGCATAGTCTAGTGATGCAAGTGATCGTGCCGTCCGCTGGGAGATCGTCGCACTTAGTTTTCGTAGACGAGCAGCAGTTCACAAGCTAAATATCACAGCCCTTAATGCGACCCGTCGGTTACAGTGGTGCAAGAAACGCCGCCACTGGGCTCCAGAACACTGGAAAACCATGCTGTGGAGTGATGAATCCCGCTACCAGTTGTAGCGGCCCGATGGACATGTGTGGGTTTGGCGAATACCCGGCGAACGATATTTACAGGAGAAATTCGGAGGTGGCGGCATCATGGTCTTGATCCTCTTGTTTTAATACGCGGAACCGTGAATGCCGAAGCCAACCAAACAGTTCTGGACAATTATGCGCTATCGACATTGTGGGAGCATTTTGATAATGGCCCAAATGCAGCACGACAATGCTTCCTGTCATAAAGCAGGCGTCTAGCGTGGAGAATCTTGACTAGCCATCCCAAAGTTCAGACCTCAACCTCACTGAACACCTTTGGGACGAATTAGAGCGCCGGGTGAGAGCAGGCTATGCCGCCCAGAGAACACCACTGAGCTGTTTGCCAATTTGAAGAATGAATAGAGCAAGATTCCCGCCGACACGTATCGCAAATGGGTGGAAAAGTCTTCCTCGATAGGTTGCGGATGTTGTTGCGGCGAAAGGCGGCCCTACACGATACAGATATCGTGCAGGGCCCGGTTTAACTTTCGTTTAACGTATGAGGTGTCCGGTGACGAATGGCCAGATAGTGTATTTTCTACTATTATTAAAAATAGCAAATATCAAATCAATGCTACATTAGTGTATTTATTTTATACACATAAAATATTAAGGCATTCCATTTCAAACTCAACAATTCTTCAAAATGATGTCATTCAAATGTGGAGTACAGACTAAATAAAAAAATTGAAAAGACGCTCAAAGGAACTCGAGACTTTAATTAGCATTTTACTTATATAATATGTGCTTGTTTTCGTTTACAGGTATCAGCAAGAGCTATTGGATCCAGCCATTTTAAGTAAAACATTTCGTGCGGAATTCTAAGTAAACCAAATGAAATCGGAAAAGGGGGTAGATCGGAGTAGGGATGGTGCTCGGGGATGATTCCTGAGGGCTCCCGAATTTGATTCGACGATGCTGCGAACCGTGGCATTCGGAAACCTGACAACAGTCACGTCCCTAGGGGGGCGGTTTTGAGAGATCCTACTTTAATGAATAACGAATGCTAATTCGACTGGACCAGCAGCAAAATAAAGCATTCCTAGTATTAAGAAAGATGAAGCCAAAATGACCGAACAATTTTTTTTTCATTTTAATTACTGTAGAAGAAAAAAATCATAACTCAAAATTAATTTTCAACGATGACATTAATTGAAGATAAATTTTCTTTGACGAAGTGGAATTTAATATTTATTTAAACATAAACGACTTACCGAACTATATTTTGTTCTCAAAGAAGTTACAATAATTTATTATGTTTACTTAATAAATAATTAAGCAGCTAAAACTTTAAATGATGAATTGTTAAGCAAGTAAAAGAAAATTAACATTATTAAAACAGTGTTCATTATATATTAAATCAGAACCTATTCAATGCCTTCATTACCCACAAATTTGTGATATTTTTTGCTGTTTGCCTGGCAATTGTGACGATATTGTGGCATAATTTATGTAGTCAGATTTGCGCCTCTTGTGCCTCCCCCTCCCTTGTTCATTAATACGCACTCTTGGCGGAGTGAAACATCTACGGTAAACGGTCTTGACTTAATGTCATTTATCCGGACACGTATCTTACAGCTTTCATACAAAGACATGATAGCAACCAGCAGTTGCCCATCCACTCCGTACTCTTGCAACACTTTCCAGAGCTTCTTCAAAAAAAACTATCATATGCTTTTTCTCGGTCTACAAAGTAAGCGTAGACATCTTTTGCAGATTCCCCCGATTTCTAAAAGATTTGCCTTAGAGCAAAGATGTGCTCCGTTGTGCTTCGGCCAGATCGGAAACCACACTGTTCTCTCGACAGTTTGGAGTCGTCTATTTTACGACTTCACTCTTGGCATAAGCTTTTCCAAGAATGCTGAGCAAAGAAATGCCTCGATAACACAGACCAACGATGAAAAAACCTTTGAATGAATTTACCTTATTCTTGTGGTTCTTAGTGTGCTAAATCCGAATCTGCTTTTAGACTTTTTCGGTCATGCACATAGAGACCACAATGTTAAAGTATCTATATTTTGGACCACAAGAAAATTTATCAGGTCCCAAACTCTGAATAATGTAAAATGTTTCATTGAAAAACTAAAAATCTATGGGTGATAGAAAAAAAACTGAGGTCAGATACGGATTCAGCACAAAAAAACAACAACATAAGAATCAGCTCTTAACATTAAAAAAGTTTTTAAAAAAATATTTTTTGTTGGCCTGTGCAATTGTTGCAATTACTTTGATCTCCCTTTTCGTTCTTAATGTTTGTTAAGAAAGCGTTTTCTTTCCACACAGAGGCAGAGATCTGCCAGAAAACTTTGTTTGTCGAACTATAATCTACATGTAGTTTCTCTCTGAACTTCTCCCAAGCCTTGTCTTTAGCTGATGCTGTTGCCTTAGCTGCTATTCTTCGCGCCTCAGTGTACTCCTTATCGACAAATTTGCAAGCTCTAGCAAATAAGGCTTCCTTTTTAGCCTTGTCATCTTCTTGGAATTTACAGTTCCACCATGCAGTCCTTTTTCTCACGGTCCTGCGCCACAGCACAATGCAGCCGAAGCAATCACAGCCGTTTTAAATATATGTCACTCCATTTCAACATTACAACGATCCTGGGAAGTTCTTTAAACCTTGAAGTTATGTTGTCCGCGAAGGTCTTCCTTACAGCTCTATCCTCCAAAGATTCCCATTTTTCTGCGCAAAGTCCATCTGGTCTGGACCTAGTATTTCGTTTGATTGGAAAATATCAGAGAACCGCAAGGTGGTGATTAGTTGATAGTTCTACGCGAGTATCCAACACAGATTGGAATAAATCAGCTGACATGATTACAAAATCAGTCATGACTTCTGGTCCACTGCGTCCCCCTGCTGGAAAGTCCGTTGTTACACCAGAGATCCAACAGACACCTACTGACAGGTCAGCATTTCTCCCAATCACGCCTTTCCACGTTTGGTCATCAGTCCCTACATGTTCATGAACTCGCCCACTAGGATGACAGAATCTGCATTCCCTCTCCTGCTAAAACTCCATTTTTATTTTTGAAACAAAAACCAAGCGGTGATCGGAACATGGAGAATGTTTGTTTCATTATTCGTTCGGGCTGAAGAAAAATTTGATCTTGCAGTTTAGCACTGGCATGACCTAAATTAATTGATTCCTTTAAACAGTAATTAAACGCTTTCATAGAATTAAATTAAATTAAATTTCAGCTTACGTATGTCAAATAAATATCGTATCGCAAGTAATTGAAATTTCTTTATCGGTTTACATTAAGCTGTCGTTAATTGAAACATTTATTTAAATTTACTCTCTACTACTTAATGTAAAAGTTTCAAATTTACACATTTTATTGCGAACATTGTATAGCCTATCTCACTTCCAAAGTTTAAGCCTGGCGAGCTTCAACTTTGCATTATCGTCTGCTACGATGACAATAATGTCAACAGGAGACTGAAATATTTCCACATCTTTAGCCTGCAATAGCATGGGGATTTCAATTTAGCAACAGAGATAAAGAGTAAATTGAAGGCTTAAACAATCATCATTTAGGTTCTAGAAAATGTAGAATTTCGATAATTAATTTTTCCACCCAGAGTGGTGACGTTTCGAAATATGAATTATGATGCTTACAATATGCTGATAACCTACGGCGATCGATAATCACTTATTCTTTGTACAGGGCAGCGTAAACCATGAAAGTTTTATGCTAATTTAGAAAAAATTGCTTTATCCGGAAAATTTCTACTTGCTTAATTAAACGAAACTTTATCCTCCGAGTTAATTTAAATGAAAACGTGCTACATCAATAACCATGGGCATAGATGGTTTGAAACAGAACTTAACAAGTCTTGCAAAATAAGGATTATGACCGTGTAACTCGTAATCTATGTATTTAAGTTCCAAGGGTGATTCTTTCGACAGTTCGTTGGAGAAAACTACTGCAACTCTAAACTTCATTTTGATCGTAAATTAAGTTAGAAAGATCTTAGTCTTTAGATTTGTCAATGTTAATTTTTTGTGTCCATAATTACTATTAATTAGCGTTAACTTACAATTAAAAGTTGCTTTAAGCGCATGCGTAATGATATGATAAAAACTGACTTTACAAACATCCGCAAAAATTGGCTTCCGTGCAACGTTCTCTGCCTTTAAGCTGCTCTGTTATTCTATTTGTTGCTCTGACGATTTTCTTTCTTATTTATTTTTTAATTAAAGAGATGGAGATTAATAATAAGATAGGTTGTTACCGTCAAATTTTGACGGGATCCATCTAGTAATGTATAATTTGCTCTCTGGAAAAGTCGCACGTATTCTTACAGGATTTCACGGCAGTAGACCTGGGCGGGAAACGCGTGCACCGATCATGATGCAAGCCCACACCATCACCCAACCACCTCCGAACCGACTTCTTTCTCTGATGTTGCTAAATATGGACCTAATCCCTTGCTCTCTCCAGACATAAACACGTCGAGAATCGCTTTCCAGGCTGAAATGAAATTCATTGGAGAGAATGACACAGCCCTACTGTGCTTCTGTCTAGATTGAATATCCGTCGTGCTATTCGGTGAGCAAGGATCAATAGGATGCATCTCATGGGTCTGCGGGCATAATGCCCAAACTCAGTTTCGCCGGTCCGCACTGTTTTTTTTTTCTTTTTTCGGATAAATCGCTTGTAGACTATGTGCCTCGAAACAGATATCCCCGTAGACGCCGCTATATCGCTAGTGAGAGTCACTGCAGTGGTTTGCCTATAGTGTCCGGCCTATAGGGCGAGAAATCGGTCAACCCGGGATGTGGTAAGGTGGACGACCACTTCTGGAACAACATTGGGTGTTTGCTCATTGTTAAAATGTTCTCCACAACCTGGAGAAACGCTTCTTGAAACGTGCAAAGCTTGCGGTGCTTCTACTTGAGACTGGCCTACCTCAAGACGGCCAAGAATTCTTCCTCTTGTCTCTTATCCAAATGAACACGAGAGGCTATAATTTATCCGTAGATATTTCTTCAGTAACCAAAAAGATATGAAACGGCACATTTATGGGGGTGAAATAACGGAACATGCACATTTTCTCTACAAGGAAACAACTCAATCTTGTAAATCCCTTAAATTTTGAAAATAGGTGTATATAAGAATATTTTATAAATTTTGCTTATTTATATTTTTTAAATATTGCTTAAGAAATTTTAGACTTTTGGTTAGAAAAGAAACAATGTTTCAGTCCCGATCTTTTAAAAAATGTTTCTTAAAAAATGATTATAAACTGTATACCGAAACCAATATTAAATCATCAAATTGTTTTTAAAAAAATCCTGCAATGCTTTCTATAAAGTCTTAAAAGATTGTCAGAAAAAAATTTTGAGTCAAAATAACTGCTTTAAATGAGGATGTCCGCCAGTTAAGGGAGAAAAGGCACTAGTTCATAATTCCAAAAGGTTCGGTAACTTAATCAATGGATCTTTGTTTTAACTCCATTAATAAAGTGTTTATGATAATGTTTTTGAGACCACTGCAAAATTATGAATTCGTTTTCCTTCAAGAAGCATGTAGATTAGCAAAATTCTTAGGCGCCTTTAAGGCAGAAGAAAAACCATTACGATCTCAAGTACCTATAAATCAAAAGAGAAATTGCTAAATCTGCTGCTAATTTACCAAAATAAATGTTCTGAACATGCTCTCAGTCTCTTTCTACTATGGTGGCAGCTAATCTTCATCAAGTAGAGTGTTTAATTGCCTCTTCCATCCAGCAGTCGATTCTTAACGCTTTAACTTTACTGGTTTGCGGCATTAAAAAAACCTTCTCTGCTTCCTCTGCGATTTTAACTTTAACAAAACTTCTACAAATTTTGCCAAAACTTTTACAACATAAGTTTATTCCCATTGGATATTATAATTTATTTATGGTTAGTGCGACTGAGATAAGACTGATGAGATCAGGAGAGGACTAAGGCCTTCCCCGTTTAATCAAATTGCCCCGTCTTTCAAAATTCTGATTCCCTGCACTTCATTCTCTAGGCCTAGAGATCTATTTGGACTCGAGCGCCAATCAATGCACAAGACCCCAGGTGATGACACTTTAGAGAGTTTATTGCCAGCAAGTTTCCACGTGCATTTCTTAAGGATACTGAATTCTTTTCGAAAAGAAAAGTTTCTTCAGAATATTAAAAGAAAATTTAACTTTAACATGGCCTGAAACGGTGAATGCTAATTACTCACCAGAACTATTATAATTTAAAAAATAAACGCAAATCATTTATCTTAAACCTGTTCACAAATTTGAACTATGATATTGCTGAAACGATTTTTCTGGATTCCACGAAAAATATACATTTGTTTTCTCTTTTTACAAGATTGTTCTCTGAACAAATTTCAATCACCTTCTGATAATGATAGTAAATTTGGATTATTATTAACATTACTTTCATACGAGTATTATTTTAATAAAGTCATACAATTGGACGACATAAAGCATCTTTTGTCATCTTACCAAGGAAAAAATCTCCAAAAAAATTAAAATAAACACGATATTTTTTAACCAGGACACATGTTTAATATCTAGCGGTGCTTCTCGTGTTCAAATTTTTAGCCATCTTCCTTTGTGCATAACTTAGCGGACTATCAAATAAAGTCAGTTTTAACCGAGGTCCGTATTATCCAAAAATGAGTACATGTGTAAAAAATGTACAGTATAAAATGCAGATGTCTACAAAGGAATATATAACCTTTACTAACAAGACAACGAAAAACGATGTTGTGATGCGTTTTGAACCTGTCCAGGCAGCCAACGCTACACTGAAGTTTGGCAAATTCGTGTGCTTTTTTTTTTTTTTTTTTACGAATGAGTGGTCCACTAAGAGGAACATTTTATGAACGTACTATCGTAAACCCACTTCAATAGTGTCTCTTCTACGTCATCAAAAGCAACCGTTCGCAAACACCTGCTTTGCTATTAGTATGTGCTTCAAATGCTTGCTGTAGTTTAATTCGGTCCTTCTATATTGCGTACACGGTTTGCTTTGGAAGATTTAACGCTGTTGCAACTGCTGCATGTGTTTTTTCCTGACTCGTACATTGAAATCATCGAGGCCAGATCTAACGAATGTTTGAGTTTACTTATTGTGTAATCCATATAGAGTTCATCTAAGCAGTTGTTTCCATCGAGAGCTTTGATTACTGTGGAAGATTAGGTTAGGTTCTCAGAGCGCAATCTTGATGGCTCTGTCTAACCTAACCTAATCTTCCTCCAAGGCTCTAACCTTCGAATCGAATGTTCGCACGCACAAGTCAGTTTATTTTTCATATAACAAGGGAAATAGTGTTGAAGGTAGAAACCATCACTGTTTTTGTTTACCATGCCCACGTTCTACAACCATGTTCTACCGGTTAAGCTAATATCGCGACGGCACTGGATGCTCCCGGCTCTACGTGAAACTGTAAATAGTATTTACTTCCCCTATATGTTAAATAAACTATCAGATTTAGCTAATCCAATTCATCTATGAGTGATAGTCTGTTTTAACTAGAGTATTCTGAGCCTCACCGAATTGAAAATTTGGTCCTTATTAACTGGAGATCTCTTTTAGGAGAGTCCGTATTATCCGTCAGCTTTGCTATAGGCCTTTCGGACAGGCCAAAAAACTGATCCGTTTAAACCGAGAACCCTTATTATCCGAGTTCGTGGTAACTAAGTTCTAAAACAAAATTTATAAACCTCGAAAATAAATATATGCTTGTTTTGATTTTCTTTTCTCTTAAGATCTCTAATGCTAGAATGGAAAAAGAAATGAAATACACGGTCCGAATTGTTAAGGTAAAATTATTGATTACACATTGTGAAAGAAAGTGATTGGACACCCTTCATGAGCATTTGAGCTTATTCACGACCGTCACGTGGTCTGTGATATATAAAAATAGGAGTGTACTCAGATTCTCAAGTAAAATGGCTACTAAGTGTATACGATGCATTCCTGACATCCGACAGATACCAAACCTGTATCCTTTGTTATTAATACATACAGGTTTGAATACCCCTCCTACAGAAGACCTACGAAACTGCTAGACAGGAATAGGAGAGTGCTGCACAGGGAGCTGCGAAAAAACAGAACGCGCCCCATGCATTCTGTGGCAAACCACCAGATGGTCATTGTACATAGAGGTTTCAATCAAGACTCTTCGTAAAGAAGGCCATGCACTTGGATATTATGGTCAAGCGGTCACCCATAAACTTCTCATCAAAAAGAAGAGTTCAGCTCAGCGCCTACGACGGTGTAAGGAACACAGGAATTGGCTACAGCAGCAAAGGCGACAAGTATATGGAGTGATGAATCACGATTTACACTTTCTAGGTCGGATGATCGTGTGTGGGTTGGTGGTTCCCTGGAGATCGTCTGCTATCGAAGTGTACAGTGTCCAATGTGAAGCATGGTGGTGGCGGCATGACGGTAGGGGTTGTTTCAGCTGGTTCGACATGGGCCTGCTGATCGTAGTGCTTAGAAAAATGAATCTCGAGGCATGCAAAGACATTCTGGAGAACTTAGTGCTTCCTACGTTGTAACAGTTCTACGGAAATGATGAATGTCTCGTTCAGGATGACAATGTCACCTGCCATGTTTCCAGAACTACACCTCAATGATTTGGGAAAATCAAGTCTCCCGCTAGGATTAGCCTACGCAAAGCCCGTACCTATCCTAACTTGTGGGCTGAATTTAAAGTGTGCTATTTTATTCTTATTTAGTTTTAACATTAAAGGGAGAACTTTATTGTAATAAAATTTTCTTGTAAAAGCTGAAAGCTGCTTTTTTTTATTAATAAATAAAAGGGGTTTAATGTCTTGTATTCAATGAATATTTTATTCTCTAACAAGGGAATCCCTCGAACATGTATGTCACAGATTTCCACCAAATTGAAATATGTTACTCATCTGAAGCTACTGTAGATGCTTGCAAAATTAGAGAGTGCGAAACTGTGTTTCTTTCAAAATAAACCACGAAAAGGAAAAAATTTCAGCATACATAGCCATACAAAGACTCCATTGTTAAAGCGGTTCGGCTATGTGGGGTTCCCTTGTAAGTGTTATTTTGTGTTCTTTATTTGTATGTTTATAGAGTTGTCAATATATCGAGAAAAGTGGGCTGTGAAATCAAGGATGATACAGTTCAATTCTCTTTCTCCCGATATTCGATAAATCTAATTAGAGTTCCTATTCAATCGGTCAATTGGCCAATTAAGATTGGAAACAATCAGGAAATCCGACCATAATAAATTGCTTCTTCCGAACTGATAGACAGACTAACAGACAGATAGACTTTACGAATAAGAAGCACATCCAGAGTAAGGTTCGATCGGGCATACGATCGCTAGTTGAATGAATAGAGTTCGCTTAAGCAGTGAGAATTAAACATTCGACATAATTGTTTATTCGAATTAAATATTCGACAAAATAGCTCTTTTCTGTTTTTGAGTTTGTGACGTTTCTTAAAATTAGCATGAATAACGACCAATTAAAGCTAATGATCAAATATTTGAATGCAAGTGAAATTCAACCTGACTGCTGCTCCGAATAAAAAAAAAAATCTAGCTTCCATGCCCCGAAAATTGCATCATGCATTGTCCGATTTGGAAATTTCTGTGTTATTCGATGAATCTCATCGGACAAATGCATACAATTTTGCGCACATGGTAACCAGCCTTTAGCGCTAAAAGTACATGACAACGGACGACCGAACACCCCAACTGCTCGTTTCGTGTAACAGAGGGAAGGTCTTCGAATTTAAGATCATATCGAGAAGAGCTAAAAGCGAATGTAAACTCTGTGAAAGTAAAGCTTTAATATGCTATTCGTTTGAATATCTGGGATGCGCTTCATATGCAACGGATCTAAGGAGGGTTCATCTCAATTGCTTTCTAAAATTTATGCCTTAAGTAAAATTTGACAAGTCTGAAGCATTCTACTTCGTAGAAGATGAAGTCAAACAAATTGTGGACAGGTAAATGATAGAAAAATTAGGGAAAACGCTATTCTACAAACTTTAAAAAACTTTAATAACACTATTAAATATAGATGAAAAAAGGAAAAGAAAGATTTCGCGACATCGATTACTTTCACTTTGATGATAGGGCAGGCACCTGGCTCGCAAGAGGGAAATTTCTCTTGGAAAAACCACCTGGGCTTTCACTTTAAAGTTGGTAGATAGCTTGCGATAGCCCAGTTAATAGAGGAGACGAGCTAAAGACTCGTGCTCCCTAGCTCGAATCCAAGTCGCGGAATTTTTCCTTGTAAGTTTCAGTCTGCATCCCCCCCCCCCCCC
>JAHWFO010027233.1:3340325-3385640 GCA_023313115.1 Rhysida immarginata
TACTTCGCCGTCAGAACCAACTCATGCCCCTTATGGGGCTCTTTCTTCTTTGGGAAGTGGTAAAAGTCGCAATGTACAAAGTTTTTCATTTTTGAACTGCAATTTTTCATCTTTGAACTGTAGGCGCTGCAACGCCTCTGGTGTGTGGTGATTCGTATATGGGCGGACGTTATCGTACTCCAGAAGAGGGTCCAAAGCTGCCATTCAATCCTGGTGTCGACAACAACTCCGGAATTCCTCTCCGACGGGTTCACCCAACTGTCACGCGTTGGTACAATGCGTGGAAAGGGCTGGGGACTATGTCTAAAAGTGAATAGTGCATTACATAGAGGACAAATGTGAGTATAAGATACAAAAAGAATTTTGAAAATCGGTTAACAAATAAAAAAGTTACAGCCATGGAGACCTTATTTATCAATCGCCCCTCGTACTTTAAAAAGCAGTTCTAACTTCACTGCTTAAAACTAACGATGACACTATATAGAATTTAAATTATTATTAATGTGCACACTTTTTATTGGGGAATATCTCCTGTACTTAGAACTCCATAATAATCTTTGTGCTTTGTCTTAATACTGCTAACGACGATTTATCTTATCCTATTACTGTTTTCCCCGGCGGTTGTTGGCCTCGCCCAAGATGATGATACCAGTCCTTTTCATCTTGGGGTAATAACTTCGTTTATAATTCAGCTGGCAAGCTAACATTTCAGTCGATTACCTAGCCTGTCCGGGTACTCAGCCACTAATTTCATGGCCACAATCTAAATAGTTCGCAAGTTATTTGCTGATCCATGGAATACTTCCATCCTCATTATGGCGTTAGATTACTTGGAAATTGAACACGCGCGTCCACCCTCTCTCTCTCTCTCCCCGAATCTGTTGAATCTCTTATCATTTAATATTGGGTAAAAATTCAGTATGTTATGTTCAGAAGAATGGAGCTATTTATTGCTTTCACAATGTCCGTCTATCTGTGTCCGTCCGTCCCCTTCATAATTTCCGCATTTTTTGAGGCAGAAGGTTGAAATTTGGAATGTAGCTTACTTTGGGCATGTGCACCTTCACTATTTAGTTTGGTTTTGATTGGCCCACTGGCGTCGGAGTTTCGGGGGCGGAAATTAGAGGGGACCAAAAGGTCTACCCGTATTTATGCATATAAAGGAGTGAAATTCTGTATACTGATTCTTCTAAGTAAGATCAACATTACTATGAAGTTTGGGCTAAATTATCCCACTGAGTTCGGAAATGTGGGGGTGGCAGTTACTTGGTTTTTAGAACTATGGCAACATATGGCATGTTATATATCATTCGATCGGAAATGATGTGAAACGAAAGAAGATAGAGCTTTATTTCATTTTCTAAATACTACGTTCGAGAAAATCAATTAGATTTAAAAAATTGGGGAGGGGGGTTAAAAAGTGAGATAAAAGGGTAAAAACAGATGATCTCAGGGCTTCCGCTACTTTCCTATATCTTCCTCGAGACGATTAACTTCTTATTAATATACTGTATTATCTCTATTTAATAAGTAAACGATTATATAACTTTAAATGTAACATATTAATACAATTTTGTAACTAATTTCGTTTATAGAAGTAATATTACGAGCGAGGATCGAAAAGTAACGCAAAACTATTTTTTGTGGCAACATTTTTCTCCCTTCGTGGCACACCTCGTTCATAAAACCCCATTTTCTTGTTGCATAGCCACCTGCGTACGGCTGATTTTACCTCTTCATCCGAACCAAAGCGTTGGCCTCCTAGGAATTTCTTCATTGGTCCGAAGAGGTGATAGTCAGATGGTGGGAGATCTGGACTGTTGCAAGATTTTATTAATTTATTATGAGCAATTGAGCAATTGTACGTCGACAAAGCGATCGTCAGGTGCGCGTGCTCACGTCAACGATGATTAAAACATAAACAGAAATTAACAGTATACGCCTTCTGGAAGAATCGATTGTTATATGACAGGCCATTATCTTGGTATTCTTTACGATCACTGCTTTAGCACGTGATTCGATTTGGAGGGGTCCATGAAAAATCCTGAAAAGTTGATACAGCCGAATTAAGATCTTGATGGTCATATTTCTGAAAACAGAATTTGAAAAAGTTAATCCGTTTTCAAGTTATCGTGCAAACGGCGAACGGCCAGATAAACGTACAGACCAAGCGTGATTTCTTATAAGTACGAGGGGCGTTCAAATTTGACCTGGACTTTATTTTTTATAGGGTGCATTTTCCAGAAAATCGACGTAAATGATACCCTTAATGTCCCAGAATACAATTGCCATCACTTTCGTTGCCGACGGTGTCATCTTCAATTTCTTGGATCATACGCTTGCTTTCAGGAGTATGGTGATGAATCCATGTCTCGTCGGTGGTCAGAACACGCCTTAGGAAGCTATCACCTTCCCTGTCATATCGCCGCAACACTATGGAACAGATTCCACCCGGGTGGTTATGTGATCTTCAGAAAGTTGCTTAGGGATCCATTTGGCACAGATCTTGTTGAATTTCAGCTTATCGTGGATGATGGTCTCCACACAGCCCGTGCTGATGTTCAGTATTGAAGCCAATTCTCGGACATGAATCTGCTTGTTCTCCCTTATCAGCTCATTTGTTCGTGCGATGATGCCATCATTGACAGCAGTTGCTGGCCTTGCCTTATGAGGTTCATTGCCGGTGAATTCTTGCCCTCCTTCAAACTTTTGGCACCAAGCAAAGACGGGTGATCGAGACAACCATGACTCGGTGGACTGTCTTTGAAGTCTGATGAATTGAAAGATTATTGACCTTCGGTGTGAAGAAACTTGATGTTGTTTCTCTTTGGTCGACACATCGTTGTCTGTCATTTTGTTTAAACAAACAATCGGTTTTCATGGCCACCAGATTAATGGTGCTGCATTTGCATGGCAGGCGGTAGTTGCCATCCCAACAATGAAAGTTTAGATTTTTACAACAATGAAATTTACAAAAAATAAAGTCTAGGTCAAATTTGAACGCCCCTCTTAACTTTTTGCTAAAGCTCCTAATAAATAAATTCCTGCTTCACAGCTAAAGATCCTTCTTGGAATGTTTACAAAATTTCTATAATTTAAACCCTATATATGATCCCAGTCATGCTCCCAAATATTTTAATTTCATTTAAAAGTTAGCTTAATACATTACCCTTAAAAAAACCCAAATGTTTTAATAGAAATAAAAGACGGCAAAAGCTGTGGACACTAGGATAACACTGCAGGAAGAAAAGAAACCACTAATCCGCGCAAATGTTTAATGCAAAAGTTGTGTACATTATCGCCTAACGGATATTTAAACCAATAGCAAAGCATGGAAAGTTTAAAAGCATGAAAACTTATAAGTTACAACGAAAATTAAATATAAACACTTAGAGTTTTTCGAGAATTTCGGGAAGTGCGAAAAAAATCGCGGATGCAAATTAAGCTCAATGAAATTTTCGCGGATCTGTGAATTCGCGAATCACGAAGCGCGAATGGTTAAAAAGAGACTAAACACTTGAAATTGCTATTTTATCATGCGATTTGAGCAGTTGCCTGAGGCATCGGTTGAACTACATGAAGCAAACATTGTTCAACGGTTATTTCTGAGCTAACGGTTGAGAACAAGAACACTGAAATTGCTGGCGACTTGTCACCACTTCCATTTTGAAGTAGTATATGGGACAAAATGGCATTCCGGTGAATGTTTTACATGCTCTGAATTTTATAAATTTTTTCAGTTAGAATCGCCTGAAGAACGAATTAATAAGGCTGACTTGCTCAGGTCTGAGAAAAGCTAATGACCCTCATGCTCCACCACTTCATTATCTCCGCATTCTTAATGGAACATCTTAATAAATTTAATTAAATTTTTTCTTAAAAATGCTAAATCGCATTTACCATCACGGATGAGAAGGAAAATTTTCCTGGAAAGGCTAAATTTGTTTAATGCGCAGAAAAGGAAAGAATAAAAAAAAGTATCTGTAAAATAAAAATCAAGTTTTCTCATCTTTCTTAGTTTATGTTATGTGTATTTAATTCCCGTGATTTTTAAAGACAAAAATCAAGAATCAACTGTTAATAGCTTTATCTGGGTTCTTATACGTAATTGCCATACAAAAACTCAATAGCATGTAACACACAATATAGCCAATTTGATTGCTGCATATATTAGTCGTTTGCAACGAAATCATTTGCTTTCTTCATATCAGTTTGATTTTCATCTTTATATTTCTGTTCGTGTTAAATAAATAAAAATTAACAATATTAACAACGCAAAGGCATGCCATGATCGGGAATTTAGCCTCAATTACAGCTGTCACACAATTAAAAGAGTAGTTAGATTTTGAATAGTCTCTTGCATGATTAAGATCGGGAATTAAAGGAATTTAATCAGAATCTCATTGATAGTTCTCAAACTACGCCTGATCATCAAACGAAGCTACGATGGCGTTTGAATTGCCAGTATAAATATTTTATAGTTAAATCAACAATATTTTACGATAATTTTTGGAAAAACAGCTAACTTTATATCGTCATTCAGTTCTTTCTACCAGACATCATCCTTACAGTTATGGTTGATATCTAACGCTTGGTTTATGGAAAATTCATGTTTTGGGATCATCTCTTCTTTTGAAATAGTTTTTATTACTTGGAATATTATTGTATTGTTTTCTTCATATTTAAAAATAACTCTGTGTAACTTCCCATGTAAGTTGACACAGGTGACACATTCAACCCCACCACATTCAACTCCTGTGGAGAAACAAGGAAAAAATATTACAGATTTTGTGATGCAAGCATATCTGGCGCATTTTGGAATGAAACTCGGAGACCAAGGTAAGTCTTGGGCTCCTCGTGTGGTTTATAAAATATGTGTGGAAAATCGACGTCAGTGATAAAATGAAAGTAGAAAAGGTTTAAAATTCGGTGTTCCTATGATGTGGAGAGAATCAAGAAATCATCACAATGACTGTTATTTTTGTGTTGTGAATGTGAAATGCCTCAATCGTTACAAGAAACGTAAATGGGAGTACCCAGATTTGGAATCAGCAAGGCGATATCTCAAAAAAACTAGAGCCAATTTGAAAAAACTGATGTCATATTCGGAATCAGTAGAAAAATTTACCATAAAGTGACTTTTAAATGATTGGCAGCAAAATGTGTGTGTTGACCAGTGTTATATTTCGAAATAATCTTCATTGTCGCATTAATATACAGAACTCCAACCAATTAAACACAATCTTTCTTTATTCAGATAGATCACAGCTTCTCTCTCTTATTAAAAAAAATTAACGGCACATACTGAATTTGGTTTAATTAAATTGAATTTTAATTACGTTTCGTGTAAGCATGTGCCTGATATTGAAGAACAAGCTGTTTAAAGACACAAGGCAATTCAAACTCTTTAGAATTATATAAAACTCAGAAAAATACAAAGCAAAAAAATTTGAATGCAAAAAAATGAGGGAAAAATAACCCTGCATAAACATGATATCGTTCTAAATTTTCAGCTTTCTAATTACGGTTTTACTGCACTTTCAATTGATTTCTTTAGAATGCTGAACTTCGAGAAGACTCGTTTTGTTTTCGTTGCGCATGCAGTTTAGAAGCGACCCTTTAGTGATCATCTTCCTTCCAGCGATCATTCGGTAGAACCTGTCAAATGAAGAGTTCTCTAACAATGAATATTTCATGATGGTTAAACTCTTCTCGTTAATACTAGCACCCTCATTAAAGCATGAAATTTTCATAGAATAAACATGCTTGAACTCTTAGGAATCCTCAAAAAAGGAGAGAGGATAAACAATTCAGATCTAATGCAATATCCACAGACTTTAAACTTAAATAAAGTTTCATGTTCTTGAGGAGGAGAGACAGTTTGTTGCATTAAGCTTACTCAAGTTCTTTGCATTTGTTACGATTAGTACACACCCTATGCTCCACAATATTATACACCAAATATCGCTTTAGTCGTCACAAGGTTCGTTTATCACTCTTTTATTTATAATATCTTGCAAACTTATCATTATTGTTCAAAGTTTTTCAATTATTAATTGGTTAAAAATTTGACTAATTGACTAAAATGCATTTTAATATTACTACTTCAACTAGGAAATTCAATAACACAAAAAATGTTTCAGTTAAAAAGAGAAAATCATGATTGACTTATTTCGTTAATTGAATTTTCGGAGAATGCTCCTAAGATTCTTAAAAAAATTAAGTAAATTTTTTTGTTTACTAATTGTTGCCTAAGAGAAACGAGCATTTTAAACAGAAATAGTAAATAGGGGAAAAGCTACGCACTCATTTTAACAAATTCTTCTGCAAGCACCAGACAAATAGAAGTTTAAAATATCCCCTTTAAACAGTTGCCGTTCCCCTATCATCCTCAGCGCGCCCAAGGCCTCTTTCCATAAGACCAGCATTCTGTCAATGGTTCTTAAGGCAATGTTTTTGAGCCGCAAGTTCTTTTTTTTTTTTAGTTCTAATGAAGCATGATTGAATAAAAACGAATTGAGAAAGTTTCATAATTACACCTAAGGACGCAAGCAACCGTGTTTTTTAATTCAAATACAAAGTAAACATCAAATACAAAGTTGCGTCAATGCGTGGGTAGATTTGTGAATGGTAAACCGAGAAGGGGAATGCAAAAACTCAGAATTTATGCACGATATTTTAAGACTATTTTTTTACTCTTTAAATCCAGCGGATCTCGACAACATTTTAAACTTTCCTTTAGAAACTTACTTTACATAAGCAATGATCAATGGATGAGAAGGCGGCTTGAGCGAATTTTATGGGTTGTTTTTTTACTATGGGGGATATCTAAAAGCATTATTTGTCAAAATTTGTAAACGGTACAATGAGCTGCAGAGAAAAATTACGGACCGATATAATTTACACACAATCCTCGCAAACGATGAGAAGAGGAGTATAAATCTTATTTTAAAATTTATAAGAGCTATTCTCTCAATAAATATTCACAGCAAATTTTGTGACTTGTAGCCATTAAAACCAACTCGTATAACCGCTACATTTTTTTATTCCTTCACATTTTATAAAATCCTTTAAGTCTCGTTTTCATAAAGTAATTCTAAAACAAATAGAAATAATTATCATTTAGAAACTAGATTCTCCCACTAAACACTTATTTAACATGCCCAGAAATTCTGGCATTGCTTAAAATAGTTCATCAAATGAACGAGCGATTTAATTATCTGTCTTTTTGAAAGTGAGTCAAAAGTCACTGGACATAGCTGTATTTCGGAAAATGTGTGTAAAATGAACGTTGTAACAACGCTAGCAGGATGGGTGCTGTATCATTTGGGACAGTTTTAGGGTTTGGCCACCATCTTGGGTCAAGGTCCATTTTCTTGAATGGGAGGGGGATCATGCGGCATACCAAACAACACAAGTTTTTTTCCTCGGGAATTCACTTCTGCAATCGGATTTCAGTTATCTGTTGTGGCTCACATGTTATTAAGAAAAACAGACACTTTCCAAACAAAAACACACACCTAAAATTGGGTTGCAGCTAAAGGATGTGTTCAATGTGTTGTCCCTACTGCTGGATACAGAGCTCATGGCACTTCATGTATTTATTATGAACGCGCACAAGATGTCGGGGGTAATGCTTTCACAGGACTGTAGGATGCTTTGCTGGAAGTGACGTTTGCTTTGAATTTTCACAGCATACAAAAGTTATTCTTCAATAGGGTATCTTCAATGAAAATTGGCCCTATTTTCTACACCACACAATAACTTTGACATCACTAACGATTTTTGATGGATCTGTCCATAACTAGATTACTGTAACAAACATGAAAGAATCTTCCTTTTACAGATTTTAACATCTTTGATCTCACTGTTACTGGTAATTTCAAATCTCTAGATTTTATGTATAAAAAAGATTCTTTAACCTATAAAAAAGATACAAATCGTTCGTATCGCTTCAATATCTCAAGTTCTGGACATAAAAATTTGCCTCATCACTGAACACAATGTTATATGCAAATAAAGGAACTAGTCGATAGTTGTTCAGAGCCCAGGTACAGAACTTCACGTCTGCCCGGATCATTCTCTGTGTTTTTGCTGCATCTGAACTTTGAATGGATGTCCCCTATTGGTACACAGAATCCGTACTATGGATGATTGGCTGAGTCCACACTCAGCTGCAAGCCAAATTGTGCTGCGTTGTGGACTCTATGCAAATGTGCAAACACCATTGTTGACTTTGCCTCATCGGCTGATGTTTTTGATCGGCCTGTTCGAGTTTTATGTTCAACAGTCCCAGGATCTCTGAAATGTGATATCTCATATGTACATTGGTTCTCTTTCGGGGTGCTGGGCGTTGAAATCAGCAAGAATGGTATGGTAAGGGCGTTCCCTGTACATTAGGATTAGCTCAATTCTCTCCTCCTCCATCTCTGATTACCTCCTCGTTAAGAACTTGAGAACCACAACAGATAACTGAAATCCTATTGGAGGAATGAACTCCTGAAAAATAAGTTATGTAAAAAGAGTTTTTTTTTAAATCACGCTTTTATCATGTTTTATTTTAATATCTCTTCAAGCCGGCGCACAGTGTGATACTTTAATAATTTAGGAGGGCAAAATTCAAAAAAATCTATTTTTTAAATGGATACTACTAATTATCGTGACAGAGACAACCTATAGTGTCTAAAACAGCTGTTGAATCGTTAAGGATGAGACAACAGAACAAGACTGGACATGTTTCTACCGACTGGTATTTGCTTTCTAATAGTTAGTTATATCGTAAAATACCACTAAGGTACTTTTGTATAGTTAATCTACAAACATTCAAGTATTCGATGCAACAAAATTATCGCTTTTGGTCAAAATTTAATATGCTTTTTGTTTTCAGAATGGACATATCAATTCAAAAGAGCCATTTTTGACATATAGATCAAAAGCGATAAGGCATTGAAATTTGACGTTGTAATGTAGTTTGTCCTGCAGAAAATCGGAGATGGAGAGGTCACCGAAGTTCATTTTCGGGTAGTTAAATTTGCTGTGAGAGCTCCGATTCAAAAATTCGAAAAATTAATTAAAATTTATCACTTTCCATCTCATTTTATTCTTTAGTCTTATTTTGACCACTTACAGTTTAAAAATAACAAAAACGGAGGTCCCGGCATTATTTCAGAATTTTGTCCTCCTAGAATCAAACTATAAATAAAATCTTGTAAGCATTCCAAGGAGGAGCTTTGGCAGTGAAGCAGAGATACATTTATACATTTATTAAAAAGAAATTAACCTCTCCCCCCTCCCGAGTAGGGTAATGCGGTTTCCTTGTATGTGTGAACAATCAGCCCGTGGTGTTGCTTCAACAATCGGCTGAGTGTACTATGGTTGATGAAATTAATACGAAAAAGACACACCCTGGCACTGAAAAGTCACCTGATCATATCTTACAAGTTAGTCCAAGCAACAATGTAATATTCATTGTTTCCATGTTGGATTTTAGCAATCAGTATTTTTTCATTTGTTAGAAACAATGAAGGTTACATTGTTGCTTCGACTAAGTGTTACAGCGAAAAAAACCTCGCTGTAACAAAGCACGCATCTTCTGGAGGAGAAAAGTTCCCGAGAGTCAACGCGGCGAGAGAGGAGCGGGAGATTCGATTTGCTGCACGAGGGAAGGCGACAGGCGACGAGACGAGAATTCGACAGAACGAATTACGAGGTCGTCCGGGTCGGATCGAGGGGCTTCGTTGAGTGATGAGCGAAGAAGACGACAGGATTTCAGCAAAGGAAAAACGAATGCCAGGCATGGAGGCATTAACGTTCCTCGGCGAAGGGGAAACTTGCTGAAGAAGAAAGATGTGTCGTCGGCTTCTTTTCGGGGAAAGCAAAGCGTTCCCGCGGCAGAGGTGAGCTCGTCCGACAGTGAAAATTGCCAGTCGTCATGCAACGCAGCGAGCGTCGGCCGGATTCCCGGAACCAGATTCACGCCCATCAACCTTCTGAGCATTACCAGCTTCGAAGTAGAAATGTGGTACGAGAGCCGTGAGCAGGAGGAAAATACGAGCATCGTGTGCTGGGAGCGCGTACGTTTTCTAGGCGTTCTTCCCAATGGCTTGACGGCGTTCGTCCATGACCGCATTGGCAGAGTGGTGGCTCGTCCGTGAATTGTGCAGTGTGGTGTTACGACACGAGTGCAGATATTAAAATAGTGAGTACTGAATTCTCATTTCTTTACCGGAAATTTATCCTTAAAGAAAGGCATTTGAGTGCCGCGTAAATTAAAAGTTAGGCTTATCGTCCATAGTTGCGTTAAGCCGTAATTTATTATGTGCTCCATCATTTTTCGTTGGTGCAATTATGTTGAGCCTTAGTGCAGTGTATTTTAGTGTGTGTTGCTACTTATTTATTTAGTATTACTGTGCTACGAATAATTCTGGTATTTGGCGAAGGAGGTTATGTGTATTTTTAAGCATTCGATTCATAAATGTTAGTTCCTCCTTTCGCAGGCTCGTGTCGCTGTTCTTTAAATTATTGACCGCTAATACAGCTATAATTTAAGACTGTTGTTTGGATTTAAGACCTTAACCTCAGTCCCGGACTTTAATTCATGCTTAATGAACTTGATTCCTTAGTACCTCATTGTACTTGTGTGAATTATCTGAACTGAGTACGAGTGAGCACAAAACACTCTAGTGTTAGTTATGGACTTGAACTGATTTACTCAAACATTATTTTGTGTTGTAAACGTACTTCTTGTTAATTAACTCGTAAGCTAATTTTTGAAACCTTTATCACTTATGTGCTGACAATTGTAATAGGCGTAAGATTGGCCTAGAGAGATAATTGTGTTTACAGTTTGTTCAGAATTTATCATTGCAAATATTCTTTTGGTTGATGATTTGTATTTACCCATTGCCTATATAAGATAGGATTAATTAATATTTTATTAAATTATTTGCTTGATATTGCTTGTTAAGAAATTAGCATTTGTTAGAAAAATTTATTGAAATTATTAAATTTCTTTCATTGTTCAAAATATTTACTCATGGCTTTAGCAGTTAGATCAGTACGATCAATTTAGTACCATAATTTTATTGCATTTACCAATTTGTGTATTTGTAGTTTGCTATTGCTTTCATGTTACCTTATTTCATTATTGTGTTTATTATCTTGAATTTATTGTTGCCATTGAAGTTATTGGTTGAATAAAATGTTTCTGTACGTACTTAAATCGTAGTGCTGAGACTTAGTGTTCCGTTTTCTGTATTAAAACCTAGCAAAGCTTCCACTGTGCAAATTGGCACGTGACACTAAGAAGATGAGGTGACTTTCCCGTGCCAGAGCAACACCTAGAGAGAAGGCCTGCGGACAAAAGGTGTATACATTGTTACATCCTCATCAAGCAGCTATTGTTAATCGTATTTCTACCAATAATAAGCCCTAAATTTGACCGCTTGATGATGATGTAACAACGTACACACCTTTGGTATGCAGCCTTCTCTGTAGGAGGTGTTGGCCAGAGCCTGTCTTTTTCGTCAGTTACGATGCTTGCCTTAATTATTCATGTTTTAAGGGGGATCGTTATAAAAATTAATAAATAAAAAAATAAAAAATCATTATTATTTCTTTTTTTTATTAAAATCTTTGGAGAGATGTAAAAAATTATTTAAAAAAAAAAATAAGAGAATACATCTTCTAGGCGTGCAGCTGCTCAAGCCTTTCCTGAAAATGTGTGGATACTTTTCCTCATGAGCTAATAACTGGAGAAAATTTATTTTTCATATGGTTTTTGGAATTTAGTAAATTCCTTTAGAGAAGTTATAGATTAATAACTTTCTCTAGAGTAGTTATAGATAATGTTTATCTAAACATATTAGAAAATTGTAAAGATCTCAACTGATTGTGTGAGACGCTAATCCTTGCTGCTAAAACTGATACTATTAATATAAACAACCACATACAGGACATGATTCTACGCTCTGTGACTGCATACCACTCTATTGAAACTGTTACATGTTGATGAGAGATGCTGATGAGGCTGTAAACAGAGTTACTTAACTCTCTTAATCCATCTATGAGGCCTTTCTTTGATATTTTTAAATGTTAAGGATGCAATGTGGAATTTTCCTGGGTGAGCCCAATTGGATACAAAATTCCAGTGCGAGCATTTAAAAGAATACTTTTCGTTTTTGCAAAGTGAATATATACTTTATTAAGATTTTTTCGTTTATATTCAAATTCAGATATTGCAAAATTTCATCAAACAAACAGCCAGAGCAACGCCGGGCAAATCAGCTAGTATTAAAATATAAAATAACACAGTGTGGCGTCAACAACTTGTAAAAATTAATAAACCTTAATTTTGCAACAATAAACAACGGATACATTTAACCCTCGTCATAACGAATTCTTTGTTGTGGCAGTTGGACAGTTCGTAGTAATGAATACGAACCAATGAACCGATTTGAATTTGTTTTCTTTAACATGCATTGTCATCGGACCTGAGTATGTGTATAAATCTCTAGCTTGTCGGGAAGTTGGATTAATATTAATTACAAGATTTGACCTAGACAAACAAACAGTGCAAGTTAAATAAAAGCTTTTAAAAACTGGTATTATTTGATATGCCACATGGCCCCCCTTTCCCATTTAAGAAAATGAACGGTAGATTTCAAGATGGCGGCCAAACTCCAAAACTATTCCAAAAGATATAGCACCTATTCTACTTTCTGCTAGCATGTTGACATCATTCATTTTACACACCATTTCCGAAATGCATTTATATCCACTGACTATTGACTCACCCTGTATATCTTACAAGTCAACAAAAATTCATATAAAATTCTAATGAATTTTTTGCTAGTTATTAGTTCCAAAGCAACAACTTAAACATCAAAATAAGGTAAAAATCAAAAAAATTCAAGACTTCTTGGTAATTCAAATATTTGATTATTCTAAAGTAATACTCAAAATTTAATTAATATTAATTCTAAACTAATCTAACATAACCCAACATTAAACTCAGCCACATGAATGATTATCATTTGCGTAACAGTGCGGGTTCTGCACATGCTATAATTATACTAAAAATTCAGATCTAAAATAATTCTAAATCTGTAAAAGTATGATTCTTTTATATTAGAAAATAATGAAAATTTTCCTTAAGGTGTTCATAATGCCTCGCCTGCGATAATCCAAGCAACTGTAAACTAAACGAAAAACATTCAGAGACCACTTCTACACTCGAATTTTATTCGTACAGATATAGACTTACACCACTGGAAAGAGAATATTACAATGTTGCTGATATATATCAAAAGAATAGAGGGAACTGGTGCACGGTTACCGCAGAGACGCAGTTCCTAAATTCTTAGGCACGAGTCAATTAATAAAAACGAATTGCTGTTTGGAATTGAAGAAAAAGCTCTCATTAGTGAAGAGTCTTCATTTTTTGTGCGCGTCTTATATTGTAAATCTCTTAATTACATGTTCCATGAAGGCCGAGGTTTCTCATTCTGCGGTGGCGCCATTGATTAAAGGGGATCGGGATTCTATTTCTCTTGTACAATAAAAAATAAAGAGATTGGTATAAAAGTTTCTTCAACAATATCCTGGTCTAATGCAAGTGGTTTAATAAACTGCTGCTCTAAAGTTAAGCAACAAACAACACAACACAAGCCATATCTTCAAAATTGTAAACTGATTTTAATAAAATTTATATAATAATTTATTTAATAGTTTATTAAAATCCGTTTGCAACTTTTGAAGATATGGCTTGTGTTGTGTTTGTTGCTTAGCTTAAAGCAGCAGTTTATCAAACTACTTGCATTAGACTAGCTGCAATTGTACATTGTGCCATCTTGAGTTGAAAATCAGAAATCTGTCTTCATTGGCTGATGTTGTCCGTGGATGTCCAGATGTCTGTCTTCTACAGATGGTTTATGTTGTTTGGAAACTGTTCCAGAGTCGGCTAATGACACTGTGATCCAAGCCATCTTGCTACCTTCGCCTGACTTTGGCCTGCTTCGATCATGCCGACCGCTCTCCACTTAATTTCATCGCTTAAACGGTGTTGTTGGGCTATCTTCTGATTCTCTGAAGCAACTAGAGCTAATTTCAGCAAAATGCATCTTTTATACTTGAATGTCTCCACCCTTCTAAGTGTAATTTGTATACGTTATCGCGATTGGCTTTCAAATTAAACAGGTAATTTTATATGGATTTTTTTTTGTATATTTTGTATTGCCACAGCTAGGTAGACCTTATGCTTGTAATAAATTTTATGGTTTTTAAAGTAGTTTGAATAGTTATGAATTAATTTTGTATATTGGATGGTATCTTTTCATACGTTATAACCTTTCTGCATTCTGTTGGGTGTTAAATAAATAAATAAATATTTACAAGAAATTCAGAATATTGTGTTTGTTGCTTATCTTTTTGAGCAACAATGTATAATCTGACAGTACACTTAGTATAAAGGGGTCATTTTCATTCCAGACTAAGGAAAAAAAATCGCTTTCCACCTTAAAATTAAGTGCAAAATTCCTATATTAAATTCTTTCTCGGTGGATTGGTCAATAGTATTAAAGGGTTTTAATGCTGTTATAACTTCTACAGGTTGTCCCAAAAGGTCGTTTATAAAGTTTACGTGTTGGTCTGTCAGACCATGACGAACAAGTTTTACATGGGAAGTTGTATCCAAAATCGTGACCAACCACTGCTAGAGGGTGAGGTTCGCAGGCGTATTTGAGAGCGCTCCCCTGACTTCACCCCCCTGGATTTCTTCCTGTGGAGATGTATGAAGTCCCTGGTATACGAGATATCCGTAACATCTGCCATCGACCTCGGCGCTAGAATTGTGGAAGCGGCAGCACGTGTCCTGACACACCTGCACAATTTGAACGAGTCCGTGATTCAATGCGTCGACGTTGTGAAGCATCCATTGGGGTGGATGGACGGAATTTTGAACATTTTCTATAACCACGATTCTTAAATTTGTTTTTGTTAATAAAGTCATGTTAATGTTTTTGCGTGTCGGTCACGTTGCTGTAGCACCCCACAGTTTGATTTTCGGGCACCACTTCCTATGTAAAACTTGTTCGTCTTGATCTGACAGACCAACACGTAAAGTTTGTAAACGACCTTTTGGGACACCCTGTATATAAGACGAGTTGAAATATTAAATGCCTAAACTATTCTCTCATTATGTATCCATTATAAAGTCTATATTGTTACGCATATTTCCCGTTCCTACTACGAGGATTTTCTTTCTCGTCGGCCCCAATGTCATTCTCGCGATGGACGACGCTTACTAATCTTAAAGTGGTTTGTCAGTCTCACTTTCCTTCAACAAAAAATTTTTTGGTTTCTTCTGAATTTTTTTCGCTAGAGAAGTGTATGTTTACGTCTTTCTTTAACATGTAATTACAGCTAGTTTATTGTTGTGGTTTAAGGTTTTTCTAAAACGTTTAATTGATTTGTAGATTAAGCTTGGTTCAGCTTATAAGCTGTGCTGAATGCTTTGAGATAATTTTATGCTTTTCAGGCGACACCGGTGTTTGCTTCATACAAAATCGTGGTTTATCCATATTTTCTTAGTTTTGTTTTGTATTTCATGGATTGATAAATTTTGCAAGAGAATAATTTTAATTCTGCTTTGTCAGCAGGATCAACAAACTGGACTTGTTTTGTTAAATAACAAGCGAACTTTTGCTTTGGAGTTTAAAAAATTATCATCAGCTGTTTGGACTACGGAACGACGATGCACGGATCGTCTGGGAAGCGCTCATGCCTTTATAATTATCGATGGATCCACATTCCCTGACGAACTTGGTCGTGGTAGAGTCGACGCGTGTAATATGAATGCGCTTGGGTTAGGTTAGGTTAGGTTCGGTTAGGTTAGGTCTATAATCTTAATGGACGCGTCTTCCAGCTATCACCTAAAGAAGCATATTCCTGCTCAAGGCCCTGAGTCTTTCTCATCTTTAGAAGATTTTTGCGCATTACAGAAAGTATTGAAAACCAGGAAGAAACAAATCGAATTACCCCGACTTCTGGTAAATTGCCGTCTCTATACGGATTCCTTTTGTTTGAATTAATTTAACGTTTCTCGGAATTTATATTTCAATTTAACGTTTTTTAAGTTGTAAAACTTTTTATATTTGCTTTCTTTCAAGCTGTAATTATACTCGTCTCCTAAGAGTTAGCTATTTAAAACTTTACAACCTCAAGCTACTCTTATTGGCCTACCACTCTCTAAGAGTGAAGGCCTTTGTTTTCGTTTCCGAAATTCAAAATTGTTTTTTGCTGAAATCGACTTAAAAACTCATGATTCGTAAAGATATGTTGAAATTTTGAATAAAATATTTTCCGTCTGTATTGTAACGATTAATTAGATAGAAGGGGGTAAGGAATCGGTTCGGACATTTCCTTGCTCTGACATCTTCAGTTAACAGAGGTCGCTTTCCTGGGAATGATAACGACTGTAATGAAGAGAAATACGAATTCCATCATTAATAGGTGCTGGATGCAATAATGAGATATGAGAGATAGTCAATTAGCCATTTATCTGTAATCTGGGGTATTCGGCCATGGTTCTATTTTTTGTCTTGCATCATCATCTCTCCGGAGTACATAATCCACTAACCAAAACGAATAAAACACAACATTTAAATAAAGATTTCCCACAACCACAAAAATTCTGACAAAAATAACCGTGGCTTAATTTTTAAATTCTTCCTTCAATCTTGGTTATAACCACAATTCGACAACAAATATTGATCCATTTTTTTATGTTTTAATCTTGAAAAACAGCAATATAGTTTACCGCTCACGGCGTCAGAAAACTAAAAAAAATTAAAATTAATAATCAAACATCAATCATAAAGTAGATTCTGGACAGTATCGCAATAATAAATTATTAAGGCAGTTCATGTCTGTCTAAGTTCCATGTCAAACGTTCCTGGATTGGGATCCGTTAACATTCAGTGGGATTCAACCTCTTAAGTAAGTAAAATTCTTTTATCTTTTTTCCCTTTTGTTGCATTAATAATGTTAATTTTCGGTAATTATCTCTTTTTATCTCATTTGTTCATGCAAGTTTAATCCTTTTTCCCCCTCTTCTTTAGGTGAATCTCATTGAACCAGGTAAGTATATTTTGAAAATTAAAGTTCTTTTAGTTTAGACCACGTGAAATGGACGCAAGTAAGTTTAGGGAAGGGAAAATCTAAAACTATACTAATAATAACTTTGGAAAGGGTAGGGGTTTCTCCAAAACAGTTTATAAGGATGTAGCGGTTTTGGAGGTGTTAGAGGAAGAAACTTACGACACCGACTTTCCTTCATTTGTGATCTCCGTGATCTATTTTTTCGTTCGACAGAGTCCAGTCAGCCATGGACTTCTATCTTACGTCTCATCAAGTGTTTCTCACATCCGATGAACATGGCTGGGAGCTTCTGCAGACTCGTTCCAAACATGTTGTACATCACTCCGGGCACCAACGATTCGGACAGGTCGCTTCAATATTCTTTATTTCCATTCCGAGGCGTAGCATATCTTCGTTCCATCGCTTATCAAATATTTACTAAACGTTTCGAGAATTCTTCCGATATCGCCATCTCCTTTAATCGTAAAGAGGAGGGACTTCATATCTATTCACTATGAGCGTTCGGCTTCTCTGACTATTTGCCATTTTTGCTCTGGTCCAAACTCTTCACTCTCATGGCGGACTTCGTTTCCGTTTTGTAACTGACTAGCTTCTTCTCTGCTTTTTTATTATTATCATTCTTATTTTTTCGTCGTTATGCGAACAAAAAAAAAACCTGTTAACGCGACGATTGTCGCTCTCATATTTGCCATTGTTGTCTCACCATTGTTTACCCGCTCTTCAAAAAAAATACTCTATTTACATTGCTTTATTCTTAGATGAGGGGCGATAGGCGAATGACGTCGCCTTAACCAATTTTATTTTTCTTATATCGTCAGTTTGTGATGCGAGATACGTAGGAGGAGGGAGACCCATAACGTCCAATCTTTTGGAACGTTACAGTATGTACGTATGTGACCAATTTTGTGCAGCTAACTCCTCTGAAACGGCAAATAGCCGAACCAAATAACAATTATACATACTTAGAGGCTTCCTTAAATTGTGCCTTAGCGTATATTTTATGTCAATTGGGTAAGCCTTTTTCGAGATATTAATTATTTTCTATAAATTAAAAAATGGCTGTAGCGTTCAAACGACCGAACCAAACTCAATAAACTCGATATGTACGTATTCCTCTCATTAAGGTGAGTTTTTTTTTTGTAAATGACTTGTTTGGCTGTGATGAGCCGTTTTGCAGTTATTTACTATCCCCACCTCCAAGACCCTCCCTCCCGTCAATTTTTTTTAAATTTTTTTTTATTTTTTTATTTTTTTTTCAGAAATTCAGACAGTGGGGTTCTTAAACTATACATTGATCATTTTTTATGGAAATGGGCTAAGCCTTTTTAGAGAAATTATTTTTTTTTTGAAAAAATGAAGAAATGGCAGAAAAATTCATTTCAAAGCTCCAAACACAATATAAACGGCATGAAGGGCTTCCTCTTAATGAAAAATACAATTTTCTTTACATTGTCTTATGTTTCGATACTGGGATGCCACGCTTAAATCGTGAATGTCACGAAAAGTGTTAACACGAAAACCTTAATAACGTCAAAACTATTAATGATAGAAAAATGAATGATGTTGCATTCGATAGTATATAAAACAAAGCACGCCTTAGACTTTGACCGATTTCATGCTGACGTCATCGGCTGATACAATCGAATACAAAGTTGAGTCAGAAAAGCTGCTCTATGGCGTAGATTAATTTAGTCTAGCTACGGCTTCCTTTGTGATAGCAAGACATTTTAGGTATCATTTGTTTTATCTTTTTGCGCTTTATAAAATAGCTTAAAAATTTAACCACAGTATTTAATAGTATCTAAGATATCGGCCTTCGAATTGTGGAAATTTTGCAAAAATTACAGAATTTCCAAGTTTATGCATAATAAACGCCAGAAAAATTATAGAAAACGTCACAGGTAAACAGATCGAGAGATGGGGAATCCATGAAGACCCAGATGTCCGATGTTGAACGTCTACGGGTTCAGCAGGAACGACTGAAAGTTGAGTCGTGGCGCCGCCAAAGTGAACTATAGCCCGATACGAATGCGCCAATAAGTTCTTAAATTTCAAGGCCTCTATCTCCTAAACGGTTAGATCAATTGAAAAAACATTGATAATAAAACATTTCTCAAATATTGTGTACAATCTGAATATACCATTAAAAATAAGGGTTCTTATTTAAGATTTCAAAGTAACCCCCTCCCCCCAGCTTCCCTCACAAGGGGAGTAATTTTTTAACTAATGAATTTCCCCCGCGAAATAACTCACTTTTGATTTTGGACATTTTTTTCCCGTAATGCTTAATTTTCGAGAGATTCAGTTGTCTCAAGATAAATGCCTCACCCTGTATATGCGACAGTTTTGGACACGGAATTCATATTTTCTTCTATATTTATAAACAATGAATTTGGATATTCGTGTAGCCTAATGTTTGTGATAGATTTTGTTTTGAAAAGGACTTGTAACAGAAATGTGATATCTTAGCTTCATCACTTACTGTGTGAAAGATTTCATGCTGTGTAGAAGCAATTTAAAACTATTCAAAAATATGGTGTTATAAGTTATAGGAGGGCAGGCGTTTTTGCAATTTTTTGAATGTTAACTCTTTAACGAATGTAAACCTATACTGACAGACTGGTCTAACTATAGACGACTGATTGACGCTGATATCAATGATATATTTGTATTGTTAAAGCGTTGTACAATGGTGTAGTGAGATCTATACTAGGAAGTGTTTACTCTGAGTGGTCAGATTATTATCACCACCTGAAGTTTGTAAGCAAATGATTGCGCGCTGAAGTTGCTAAAGAGTAAGACTAGTGTAAATAGGCAAGCAGTTGTTTACCACGACATTGGAAGTGACTTGTTTCAGAAGATTATAGGTAAACGACGCAATTTAGCAGCCTATGATGATTTTTGGCGCTCGGAGCCATGGAGCCAACATCAGCAAAACGGCTGCATTCGTTAAATGTTCAAGAGCAGCTGCTGTTAAATTGTCACAGACTGGACTGTCTGCCGGAAAACTGGGTCTGAACGTGCCATTGTAGCCGTCAACGGCTAGTCAATGTTCGGGCAGAAAGGAAAGTGGCAAGAGTGGTACAAGACAACAGAGGGGCAACAGCGCATTAAATTACTGCAGATCTTTATCAGGGATCCTCTCAAATGATCTCTGAACACACTGTTCGCCCTACACTGCATAGTATGGAATATGGGAGCCGAAGCCAGTTCGAACACCTTTGCTACCTGCAATTAACAAGATAAAACGTTTCCAATTCGCACAGAACACAAGGATTGGACAGTTGAGCATCGGAATAAAGTCATGTGGTCTGATGAACCACGTTTTCGGTTGCATCATGCAGATAACAGAATGAGAATTTGACGGAAACGGCATGAAAGCATGGACCCCACATGCATGAGTACAATCCTTCAAGCTCGTGGGGGCAGTTATTGTTTGGGGCATGTTTTCCTGGCATGATATAGGTCCTTTAATTTGTGTAGAAAAATATCTGAATATCAGAATATACTTAAGTATCATTGCTGATCACGTTCATGCAATCATGTTCAGGGTGTATCCCAATGGAGATGGTTTTTTTCCAACGTGACAATGCGCCATGCTACGCTACTCGTGTTTTGCAGGAATAGTTTCAAGAACAAACAATTCCTGTGCGTTGTTTGCCTCGAAAAATTTTTTTGCTACTGAATGTAAGTTTTAACCCCTATGTTGATTCGACAATTGAAAATGATAATAAGGCGAGATTGTTGCGATCGCCAGGAACGACGACGAACCTGGCTTAGGTGGCCCCCATAATGACCAAATCTCAATCTAATTGAGCCTTTGTGGGAGCAAGTTGAAAGAGCCATCAGACAGGTGGTTCCAAAACCAACAAATTTCACACAACAGGACAGTGCTATTCATCAGGCAAAGACTGTTATGACAGGCTATAAGAAACAGGGAAAGACATCATCTGCCAAGCACAACATTGGCCGAAAGTCGAAGCTCACTGATAGAGACAGAAGGGGTTTGAAGCTGATTGAGGCCAGAAAGCACAAGACAATATCATTCATGGTGTCAGATTCCTCGCATCACATTTCAACATCTCGTGGACTAAATTCGAATCGCCGCAATATTGAAGGCAAATGGTCCCCAACGAAGTGCTGATGGGGTGTTCATAACAATCTGGCCACTCAGTGTATATTCATCGTAAAGTGTCGATATCTGATATGGCATTGTTGTTATTCAGTGCAATAATGAAGTATTCACCAACAACTAGACCACTCTGTGACAACATGGAGGTGGATACTAATATTGCAATTATGACAGTTAGCATTATCAATGTAGATGCTACATTAAATTTATACACTCTTAGCTTTATGAAGAAACATTTTAATTTAGATTACAAACCCATCGTATCACCTATTACATTGGGTGGCCGTACTATAAATTTGATGTTTGCACGAAATATTGCTTCTTGTCTGTTGCCATTTCTAACATAGGTACTTCTCTTATCATTGACCAGTGATTTGTAAGTTGAGAATGCCATAAAGGTTTGGTTAAAAATTTATGATGAATTGCAAGTACATTTTTTGTTTGAACATTTTATATCAGAAATTAAATTTTTTAAATTGTATTGCACAAAGTTCTTTCTTATTCGCCAAGTGGCCTCAAGACGTATTCTACGATTTAACTAGCGAATGTACCATTAACACAGCCCCGTAAATTTTTTTTGATTCCGTATCATTATCTCGTGGTAGGCCTGTGCGAATGTACCATTCCGCCATACCAATTTATTTTATTTTCCAAGGAAGATAGTAGATTAACCTTTGCTTCTGTTCTTTTAGTCAACGCTTTTCGTATTTTCAAGGGGGGATAACCGAAAAACTCATTCCTTTTGTGATTTAATAAAATAAATCTAAAATATTATTGTACGGGACTAGATCAAGCTTACTTTTTAATGTAATAAAAAAGCTTATTATTCTTGGAAACGAGTTTGAGTTCTTTCTTACAGTTGTGCCACCGTTCTGATTCTTTGACTTTACTTGTTAAGGAACATTTGTTTTCGTAATTCCATGTCAGCACGTTTGGATTTACTCGATTCTAAGGCGCCTTCGAATGTAAGGCGCATGCTGATTTTTGAGACCATTTTTGAAAAAAAAATTATTCCTCGAATCTTAGGCGCACCAAAATCAACTTTATAACTTTTTTCAAAAATCAAAATCAACATGTTTTAGTGCAATATGTACTTATATCAGCAAAAAAGTGCGCCTTAGAATCGAGTAAATACGGTATTGATCTTCGAATTGCTCTGTGCCCAGCAATCATACAATTTTGATCCTGCGGAACCGTCCTTGCGTTATCCCTTCTAAGGTACGATTTTGTTTGCATAACGAAAAAACTGTTGGAAATAACTGGCAATAATCTTATAGTCTGTCCAACGAAAGAAAACCTGGGCATATTCAATTAAGCCCAGGCCTCCGATTTTAATTATTAGACATTACCCCAAATTAAAATTACAAATAATTACTCTAGGAAATTTAATTGGACAAGCCCAGGTTTTCTTTTGCATATATATGTTATAATTGGCAAGGGTTTTAAATTTAAATTTATTAAAAATAGCTTAATGTTGAAGTTGATTGTAAATTATTTTTTAATCGCGAGATCTGAATTCGTTGCTTTCAAAGTTTATTTTTATGTTAGGGCCCTACCAGTTTACTTATTTCAAAACAAACTATTTGACTATTAAAACGGCGCCATGGGAAATAAAACGAGCACTTTATAATCCACTCGGGCATTCTTTTAGAAACCGTAAATTGCTTTTAAAGAAATAAATGAAAATTATTGCTCTCTCTTCAGTTGGCTGCAATGTTTTTTGGCAAACAAAATTCTAAAATTATTAATAAGATTGTTTGTTGTATTTACTAAGAAAAGTAAAAGTTTCTAAAAAAAAATTGAGACTTCAAGAATCAGCAGTGCAGCACTCAAAAAGTAAATGACACAATAAATGCAACATTAAAGAACGGCACGGAGCCAAAACTTAATTAAAGAAAGGCGAGAACACTAAAAAAAAATATAAATAAATAAAAGAATCTCGGAGTCTGTTTGAAAAGGACATGAAAGGAAATTAATGAAGAAAATGACTTAAACGACCGAAACTTTTTGCATTGAAAATATAAATGTTTTATATTCGACTGTCAGGATTCAGCAACGAATATGCACGATTAATTGTAAGGACATCTGTTTAATATGTGTAAGTGCTCCGTTATGGCTTCAGTACACAGATTAGAAAGGAATTATTTTACTAAGAGATTATCTAATTCATATAGGGAGATATCACGTTAGAAAAGAATTCTCTCAATCCTCGAATTTGTCTATTGTGAAACCACTGAAATCGGAATGCGCAATAAAAGGAATTTTATACGCAGAATGTCATAAAAAACCATTAACGGAAAAATAAAATCGACATAAAATGGTAAGCGGTTTAGGTAGCATTTGTCAGAGTTCTTTTTGCCTTCCCTTTCCCCTCTCTTTAATGGCAGGTTAATTATAAGGATTTGCCAGATGGATTTAAAAATGGGCATCAAAGGGTGACGCAGGTCAATCTAATGTTCTACTAAGCCTCGTTCATTTTCTAAGTTCTGCGGCCATCTGGTGTCTATGTAATGCGACCTCGTTTCAATAAATGAAAATTATATAACGATTACAAACGCAATAAATTATGAAGTATACAATGAGTTTGGGTTGTTCCATGATAATGTTTCTTTCAGAATAAAAGGAGATATGGAAAAGAAAATCTTAATATTTCTAGGCTAGAACTCTTATTATTTAATCAAACGAATAAAATAAACGTCATTTTGATCGAAAATGAAATAAATGCCAATATCGAGCATACAGGACAGAAAATATGAAAATCTGTTATATTTTGCCATCTCTTTGTAAGTGATGATAATGAGAAACAGAGTAAAACAAAGACCATATCTAAGAAAAATGTTAATTGTAAAGACAGTTGGATTTGTTATTGTGACTCTTCTCACGAATGCTATCGATTGTCCGAATATATATGGGTGAGTTTATTTATTTATTTATTTATTTATTTACTTATTTATTAAAAATGTACAATGCACCACCGAGAGCACGTATGGCCTGTAGACCGACTAAGTGAGCTCCCGGTGGGCAGCATAAAAAAAAAGCACAACAAATAAATAAAGAAACAAGCAAAAAACAGCAAAAAATTAACTCTTACTACAAACTATATTATCCCTAAAAAGTAAAAACCTTTTCAACAATTTACGGAAAAGAGAATAGGAAATAACAGAACGCAAATTCGTTGACCAACCTGTAACAAAGCCCAGCTACTGACCACAGCATAGGAGATACAGTTATTCCGATAATTTCTTGTCGACATAGGGAGATAGATATTCCAAGATTGACGGGTGGGGTAGTTATGATTATTAGAAACATAAGTCAGAGTAATCGGGGAGGCAATATCTAATTGGGCATTAAGAACTTTATAAATAAAAGAACACCTTTGCAACTTAAAAAGTTGCGCGATCGTGAGAATGCCAACGGATTTAAAATGGTGAGAGACAGAAGTATTCCGGGGGATAGCAAGCAATACCCGGAGAAACCACTTTTGTAGCTTTAAAATTCTGGTTAAGTTAGAAGCAGAAGTAGCGCCCCAAAAAATTACACGTAACAAAGGGTTCACTAAATCAGTGTATAATACAGTAATTTTAAAATATAAGATGGCAGATAACAAACTCTAGAAATAATCCCCATATTACGATTTAACTTAATCATGAGGGAATCAATATGTCGATCCCAAGCTAAGTCACGTTGAAGTGTCAATCCTAAATATTTAAAGGAATCAACTAATCCTACGGGAACTCTATCAATATATTCTGTAAGCGTATTGGGGACCCTACTTTTATTACGTTGAAAAAATAACATAGTTTTCGTCTTATCAGTGTTGATCTTAAGCCTATTACAGCGGCACCAGTCGGATAATCGAGAAGATATTAAATTTAAAGATAATTCGAGCTCATCCGGATCTTTATCTGCAAAATGTAATACTACATCGTCAGCGTACATAATAATCTTAGTACTTTTGTGGGGCACTTTTTATTTACCAGTCTCACTTTTAGAGGTAGGCCAGTAAGACCAGACCACGGTGGGCAGAGCAAGGCAACAGAATGGAGAGGAGAGGAGCAGGGCATGGCAGGGCAGCGTATAGCTAGGAATGTGCGAATTAGACTGGGACGCAGAGAAAATGAAAGCTCCGATGCATTCAGAAGCGGATAAATGAAAAAATACCTCGAATATTAGATTGCTCAAGAATCCCTGGAATGGAACGTCCTTTATTTCTAATCGCTTTTAAAAAGTCAACGAAATTATTAAATAGCTTTTATATTTTAAATATTTGTATTTGCCGTCGTTTTAACACAGAATATCATAAATGCTAGCATAAAATTTAAAACCTTATAAAAATTCTTTTTCTTTCTATTAACGCACCTTCTGAAAAATGTATGATTGTCACAAATACTTTTATTAGATTAACGCCTGTTCTTTCTCAAAAACCACCTACATCAGTATTGCTCAACCTTCTTGCTGTGACGATAAATTTTTAAATGTATTTTTCGCAACAACCATAAAGACAGATTTTATTCGTTTAAACAGAATTAACTGAAAAAGAGTTTATCAAGACGCATTTAGAGCATCGGTTCATGTTACTTATTAAATTTTAATTTTTATAATTTTGATTGAACTCTCTAAACGGAGAGCTTTAGAGTACTATTCCTTATAACTAAGAGCTTATAAAAATTGTAACAAGTGCTGGTTAGTACTCATAAGTGAACACGTGTTATGATGTTGAATGAGTAACTCGGAAACTTCTTGTTGGAATTAGATCAAATTTTAACGGTATACACAGTTTTATGTACCCTGTTATTCCTCCAAATTTCATTAATCCAGCTTTACAGAACCTGAGTTATTAACTTGTTGATCTTGGTGGCGGCATTTTTATTTCTGCTCATATCTCAGTTATCGTTCAAATTCGGACCCATGTTCTTAGGACTTTTTGTGTTTATCTTGACCTCTGTAATACCACTTTAAATTGTTTTACACACGATTTGAATCACCCTGTATACAACTTATCTCAGTTATTTCAACGATATTTCAACAATGGAACGCGAGATTCAGAGACTTTAAGGGTTCAGTGGAATTCAAACCCTTGTAAAGTCTTTGCGATAAAATTATCAGAATGGTTGAATTTTTGAAATATTTCCATAAAACAAGTTTCGTAAAAGAAGTTATATCAAATATTTTCCTTCTCGCTTTTAATGAGGACAAATCAGTTCAATGAACTTTAAGATTAAGAAACTCCTCATCAAGGGAGCTTGCACTGCACTGCCTCCAAGCTATGCGGGATAATCATTTGGATTTCCATTTCGAATAGCAATTTGTAATTACAACAATTAAACATGTATGTAATTTCCACAATTGTGAGTCCAATCGATACTAAATCGTGTTGATGCACTCTTTTGCAGCAAACCAAAGGCAAAAGTGAATTCAACTCAAAACCAGTTTTTGGATGTTCTTCACACAAACAAATACTCTACCTCTACATAGCTCTTTCACATCGATTCTTGATATAGTATATTAATTAAAAATATTACAGTAATATAGCTCTAGTATAATACTAATAAAATGGTATTTCCAATAGCAGCTTTAATTCCTGCTTTTTAAACATTAACTGTCTAAATCGGAAAATTCCCGGTATTTTTTTAATTAAGCTTTTTTTTTATGCAGTTCAACAATGCAGTCGAGGAATTAGTAAACTTACGTATTCAACTCATTTCTCTACCTATTTGCCAAACCTGATATATCGGGTTCCATCGTGTAAACAGTTTCTGTATCCCCATGTTGGAAAATTCGTTCGGCTTATCACCGAGCCATTTTCACTTTAGCGTGGAAACACGCATCTCGGAGGAACTTCTTTAGAGGTCAGAGAGATGAAAATCTCCCGGTATCAAAGCCGGGCTATAAGATGGATGCGGCATAATTTCCCAATCCAACCTACCTCGCATTGTCTTGCAGAAGAATGACCTTCTCGAGTGGATAATGGGCCTCTTGCGACGGTTTGCTGCCGAAGTTTTGACACGGTCTCTTTGTACGCCTCCGCATTGATTGTTTCATTTTTGGGTAAATCGCAAAGGAAAACACCAATATACTGTTGTCACGACTTTTCAGAGGAATGAATGTTTTCGACATAGATGATGGAGAAAATTATTAATTCTTTTTTAATGAAATATGTAATATGTTTTTCTAAGTCCACTAAGTTTTCTCCTGAAGATTATATGGCAGCCCACTACTGTTTAGAAGTCTGGTTGTTTTAGAAAGCTATTTTGGATTATTGGATATTTTATTACATAACAAGCTAAGTCTAGTAAATTCTTTAAATCATTAAGAAATTTACTGGAGGTGAAACTTCGACGAAATTTATGAACTTCCGCTAATCAGAGGATTCTATCGGTTGGCAGCCGCAATTGTTTACATTATGCTTGCATACGAGGACATTTTTAATTTCTCGAAACTGAAAGCGTATTCATGGAGAAAATAATCAGTGCTATTAGCCAACGATATTAGTCTTTAATGTATGTCATTGCTGTTAGCGTATACATGGTGACAGTAAAACAATTTATTGTCACCATTTACTACTAATTTCTTTCTTATTTTTTTCTCTTGATTTTTAAACCGTTTTATATACTTATTGATGTTTACTTTGTTTCCTTGTATTCTTCTATAACCATTTTTAACTTTTTTGGCTTTTTACGACTTTTAAATTGAAAGGTTTAATGTTTCCCATCATTTGAAGCATAGGGTTGAATGACAAACATTAATTTTGTTAAAAGTAGGGGGCAATTTTTATTTAACCTACATCCCTCTCTCCCTCCCTGCAATGCCAAGGAGAACCGATGATTATTTCAGACAAGCCTACGACAATGGAAGGTTATCCCATTATTGTAGGCTATGGCTGGAGATTGGTTGTCGTTTGTTAGTACTGTGTTGAATTCATCTGCCAACCACTAGAGCGGCACTGATGACTATACGAAAGAAATAACCAAGCAATTATAGGAAGTTCGCCTCAAGTATATTTCCTCCATGGATTGTACCTCCAAGCGAAGTTTTCTTATTTCGCTTCAGGCTCGTAATGATAGATCAACAATTCATCTTTATGATAATTCGATCCAAGAAGTCGTCTTCCCAGATGTTCTTAGCACCATGCCATATGCATAGCTTCTTGTCTTGCTACAGTTGCTTTGAAGCCCAGCAGCCAGAAAAAATGTCCGACAGGTTTGCAATATCCTTAATCTTAATACGACGATTTTCCTTAATTGCACGAATATTGTCCGGAGACGTCGATATTCGGAACGATCCTTGTCGGCAATTGTACTTCTACTGCTTTTAACTTATACCACCAATAAATGCCAGATGTTTTTGCTACAGAGAATGCTTCTACACCATGCTTTCTTGTTTCAATTCTGGCTGGAAGAACAGATATCTGCTATAAGTAGAAATCAATTCAAGATTAACTTCTGTCGATTTCATACGATAAAAATCGGATAACACTTTGTTCCTTGTATGAGGGCATTTCCAATAGGTCACCACTTTTATTTTTCATGAGCCTAATAAATAAACCTTTTTAAATCTAAGTTGTTTCTCTTTTGCAGGGTTTTGATATCCAATCGTTGAAACGCCGAAAAAATAAATTCCGGGAACTCCCCGATTCACCCTGTTCATATACTCTCTGTGGCATGATTATTAATATCGTGGTTCTCTGACCCCACCATTAAAGATTCAAAATATGCACAAATGATGGCAACACTCTGAGAGAGAAATCAATAGACTTAATTAATATAGTAATTCATTGTTATCGAATTAAATAAAAATTCAATTACATGAAATAGAATTGGACTAATGAAGCAAAAAATAATTAGTCTTGGTGTTGAATAGGTAAGTTCATCGTTTAAAGAAGGAATTATCATGATGACATTATTGTTCTTGACACTACAGATCAGCTTGTTTCAACAAATACTATAATATTTATTCATAGAATGTTTATTTTAAATTTTAAATGGCGGCATCGCGATGAAGGATTAATGGGCTAATAATCAAGAACGTTAGCAAGTCTTAAAACAATTTAATTTATCGCCTTCCTGGTTGCTCGATTTGTATCCACAGAATATAGAAGCACTTGTCAAACAGTTTTGTTAAAAGAAATCTTTTCAAAGGTTGTAGCTTTTTAGTTTTAGGTCATTTTAAAAGTTACTGTAAAAATGAACCAAACATTTCAAAATACAGGATGTTTCAAAAGGTATAATTCAAACTTCACACACAGATAGGTGAGCAGATTCTGTTAATACCTGAGGGGTCGGAACTCAACCATTGCCAAGGTAACGTTAGACGGGGGGGGGGGGGAGTAATCAGAGTGCACATGAAAACACTTAAGTATGCACTGTGCACACATTTATTATGGAACTAGGAGTCCACTGAAGCTTTACAAAAGATGCTCAAAATGTGAGCCGGCCATTTTGAGGTTAGGTTAGGTTAGGGGTCGGAACTCAACCATTGTCAAGTTAATGGGGGAGCAAATGACAAATGATAAAGCATGCAAATGATGGCAGAGCGCAAACAGGTTGCAGTACTTTGTCAATGATTTCTTTTTTTGGGGGCCACATAAATCAGTTGTGTACCGAATACCTGTGATAAGCATTGAAGATCTGGCAGCTCGCACCGCAGTGATAAGCATTGTGTACCGAACATCTTTAACTGTGTCACAATAAACTTAAGGAGTTTTTCTTTAAGAATCCGTATGTGGTGTGTCTATATTCTGAATAGCTTTGATGTAATAAATTTTTAAAAGCGTGAAGTTCTTTTGTAATCACCCTGTATATTAACAAGACTCAAACTTTCTCGATTAACGTACTTGCTCAAAAGCTCTGTAACTCTGCCTAAACGCTGGTCAAAACACGCCTTCCCCTTCAAGCGTTACATAATTTATACACGGCCCCATTCCTATAATCGATCGGCCTCGGTGGCTCAGTGGTTGCGTGCTCGCCTCTGATGCCCGAGGACGACGAGGATTTTTTCAGGGAAAATCCTGTTATCACGCACTTCCTTCGGAAGGGAGGTCAAGCCGTTGGTTCCGTGTAGTCGTGTGCCGGCTGCACGTTAAAGAACCCTTGCGAGGCAAAATTTGCGGCCCCTGTAACGCCGTCCTGAAATGACCATGGCAGTTGAAAAGGACGTTAATACCAAATAAACGAAACCATTCCTTTAATCGCATCTTCATCGCTGTCTTCCTCTTCTTTAGCTACTTAAAGTTAACAGAAGAGGATGCTGTTGACGAATGCATATCTCCAACAAATCCAAACATGCTCGACTGGGTTAAAATCCGGAATCTGTGGAGGCCAGGGTAGATGGTGGAAGTCATTGTCATGCTCCTGGAATCAGTTCTGACTACTTTTGCACAGTGGATCGTAGCATTGTAAAAGTGAATCAAACGCTTCAAGTAAAATAAATACAAATCATGTAATACGAATAAAATTCTTCCTAAATGATGATCACAGTATAGGCGAAATCTGCATTCGTTGTTTACAAAATCTTTTGTGGACAAGAAATGTTACGTTTCCCCTCATGACAGAAAGGAGCATTTAAACCAGTGGGTATTTTTTATTATTTACCATCAGGTTTTATAAATTTATTTAGAGCATCATTTTTAATAGAAAAGAGTTTTAATATTCTATATATTATAAAATATAATAGTTTAGGCATCATTTATTCTATATGTATAGTTTAATATTCTATATTCTATAAAACCATTCTATTTTTTGCTAAATTCACCAGAGAAGTTCTTTTCTTTGTCTTCCTTAATAATGGTAAAAGTCCATTGCGCAGGAATGTGTTATCGAACAAAGTGAGGTGTAGCTGAAAGAGTATGAGTTCGGAAAACGGTCCAAAATCCAAAATATAGATCTAAGATAGAGTCTCTCGAAGTGGAATCGAGATTTGAAGAATTCTTTTCTAAAGTGAAATCTTGTGCGTGTTTTTGTGCGTGTGTTTGCGTGCGTCCGTGCGTATGCGTGTTATCAGTGACACGGATAAAAAGTTTGAAGTAAAGTTTTGTGTTAACCGAGAATTTGAAATGAGAAACAGGATAACTTAAGATAAAAAAGAGTAAAATAAATATGACAAAAAAAAGACTAAAAAAATGTGTTCAAATGCAACGAGAATTCCACCGTCGGTTCAACAAAGAACCGCCTCGTTATAAGCAAACATATATCGGCCAACGAAAGAGAGACTGTTCGCATTTCCCAAACTGCAGCACACAAAACGACTTCTGCAACTTCGCCATTTTCTTATAAAATAGAAAACAGTGTGGCATTAAATAGAATTTCTAGTCGGGCTTTGAAAACATTGAACCTCCCTCTATCCTGTGTTGTGCGGAATGCGTTTATCTTTTTACAGTTTATTGAAATAAACATTTAAAATCTACTCCATCTCTTTGAGTAATCTTGTAAAAACTAAAAAATATCTATAGCTGAGAAAAGAAAGTTTCAACAGGAATTTCAAGGCAAGGTACATGTTTAATAGTTTACTGAGGTCCGAATTCCTAATTAAATCATTTAAAATAATTTAAGTTTTTAAAAGAGAGTTAAAATGTTTTATTTTTAAAGAAAAATTTACAACTAAAAGATTTTGATAAAAGATTTTCCACAATATTGATATCTGCAAGAATTAACAGAATAATTGAATGAATTAGTGTTTTAGAGCATTACTAAACATTGTTAGCGACAGGCAAATATATCGAAAACGATTACGAGGCAACGAAAAAAGTTTTGGAATCTAAAGTAACTAAAAATATATGGTTTGTTATTGCATTGCGCTTTTACAGTACGACTGAAGATAAAAATAACCAACCGGTTTCGTCATTTTAAATGCTTTCGCAATTATTTCGCCTTCTTTCAGCTATTTCTTACAGTCGCGCTGTTCAGAATTTAAAAACATCATTTCTCTACTTGTAAAGCCCGAAGAACCTGCGTTTTTTGTGAAGAGCAAAAAATACGAAAAACACGTTTTATGCAAAGTTAGTGTTTACTTATGTAGATCAATAATTCACTTCGTTGCGCTTATGTTCAGTAACAATGTGTAGAGAGGAAATGTGCTCGTGTGGAATAAGCATAGAAGAGACGAAATGAAATGAATTACCGTAGCCTAAACAGAACATTTAATTTCACAAATAATAGTTGGCAATATATACAACAAAAACAATCATACATTGAAAGTGGTTTATGGAAGAACTTTCGACAATAAAAATACTAATAAAACGATAGATTGAATAATAAATAAAACAAACCAATTGAACAAATAGCTCTTGTTTTATCATCATTGCCTCCAGTTCCACGAAAAATCGGTTCAATTTATGTGTTCAGAGAAGGATATAAACGAGTCCTCGTTGCTCAGGTAAATCCTTCAACTCAAAGCTGACATTTTAATGCTCGTGGTTATCTTTGCCATTATCCCGATTGCACTGCAGTTACATTTTAACAGAGACTATCTTATTACGTATATATATGAACATATTTTCAAAACGTTATCCTGATGATATGCAGCCAATAGCAGGCATTTGCCTTCTCTCAAATAGTTGATCGATCATAGGGGAGGGGGGGACTCCTCAAGAGAGGAATTCAAACTAAGAACCGCTGGTTAATGATTTATTCGCATTATTTAAAGACTGAATAAAAATCTCTATTTAAACAAATATATATAGAATAAATTCATAATTTCAGTTATAAAATTTGAAGTCATCAGGTAATGTATTTGATTGAAAGGACCAATTTTTTTCCGTACAATCTGTGATTGAAGGACAACTCAAAATGCACTCTCAAATCTTACAATTAAATAAGATATTCTAATAATTAATTCGTTCTTTTCAAGTAACTAAGTTGGGAATATTGCCTAGATCAACAAGCTCCTTTAAGTATTCCCATAAATCACAAGATGTCAAGTCTGGTGATCGTGGTGGCCATACTCTAGGCTATTAAGTAAGCTATCCCATCAAATGTTACTACTAAATAAGATATTCCAAACGTTTTATTTCAGTTCATAATTATTAAATATGAATCAATATGATTATTGCTTATAGTAAATCGAATATACTGATATAATTAGGGTTAGGAACCTTAGGTCCTAAAAACATACAAAATATGTAAGTTCATATTCCTTTAAAATTACTGAAATATTCCCTTTAAATGCATAAATATTCCCTTAAAATGTAAGTAATTCTTAGCAAACAAATGGGTATGAATAATTAGAAATTTCATCATTTTATTAATTTCGAACATTACAATGACTAGCAACGTTAATTTCATCAATTTTCTGGGGTGAACTTATGCCAATTTGAACCTCTGCAATTAGTTAATTGATAATGGGGAAGAAAGAGAAAAGTTAAAAGTAGAAAAACATGCTAGAATGGAAAATGTCATGGACTGAGAAAATGATATTTCTTTTATGTAATAAGGGCTTTGGAAAATGCAGCAATTTCTTCTGGTCTGGGATACAACACTTTCTCTGGATAAAATTTTTGTAATTAATTGTACTACACTCCAACCTGGGTTTTTATCAAGAACATCTTTTAGCTTTGCGTGGATAAGTAATTGTTTAGGTGAAACTGGCATTGGTTCGATTGCTTCCACAACCTTCAACACAATAGCAACTGCTTTATGAAGAGGCAATTCTTCAAAATTTTTTACGCTGTCAATAAGAAACTTGTTCTTAAATACATGTGCAAAGTTCTGTTGCGTACTCTGACCTCCGATTCCCCTCTGGTGATAGGGACTGTAGAAGCAAAGCATCTTCTCCCTGCTATGTATTGATGCTAAGTGAATGGAAGTGTTTAAATGTTGTAACACTTCTGATCTTTTTTCAGCAGTTTTGCTTTTGTTACAGCATTTGCAGAAAAGAACTCTGCCATCTGTTGAGAACATGTCTCCAAATTCTTGGACTTACTGCTGGCATTTTGTACGTGCAGATCGCTTCTCTTTTGACATGGTTGACTTTCAATGGAGTATATAGCTATAGCAGATATTAAGATAATATCACAAGCCACCACTCGGCCTCTCGGGTGTAGGGCAAAATGCAATCAAAATATGCCTTTTAGGTCTGATAATCCCAAATATGTCACAAACTTTTAAATATGCTTTTTTAGGTCTTTATAACTCTTAAACACATATATTAAGAAAACCCACATTTTTATGCATATCTCTTAGCACTGAAACCATAAACAAAATATGTTTTTACCTAAGGTTCTTAACCCTAGATATAAGTATTTATTCAAAATGCACAGGAGAAAGAAATTATAATATTATGAAGAGCGTACAAGTGGTTTAATGCCAAAAACTGTGATAAAATGATAGCATCAAATAAGGACTGAAACCACAATTCCGCAAATGAAAATTTTAATCTGGAGTCACAGATGTACACTATCTTCTTCATCAGCGTGTGAAGACAAAAAAATGAAAAAATAGACAAAATTATCAAATAATATCTAGAAATAATACAGTAATTCTTCTTGATAAAAATCATTCTTTAACTCTACAAATTAGTATTTTTTAAAAACTAATTCAATAAAATAACAAAAAATATGTCAAACTTGATGAAGAGGAAAGTCTTCGAAATGTAGATCCAGATTAAAAATAAATCTCATTTGTGGAATTGTGGTTTCTGTCCTTAATTTGTTTGATACTTTATGAAGAGCTTTTTTTCATGGTCTTACCATTCTGTGTCTAATTTCATGAAGAGACATTAATTCGTCAATTGATAAAATTTCATTTTTTCTTGGTCTCTTAGCAACTTCAATGCAATCTTTTGAAGAAAATAAGTTTTAGCAGATATTTTATATATATGCTTATTCATCACTTGAAGAAGTATTTTTATGGATTGATTTTGTATGAAGAAAACTGACTAAAATTTTTAATTTCTCCATAAATAATTCAAAACTATGAGAACTCCGACAAGTTCTGAAGGGGAAAAAAAAAAGAATTATTATTTTCTGGGTAACTCTATCCAAAAACGGGTTCCATTGCTCACATCACTACAGAATACTTTTTTTTCTTCCACAAATATTTCAAAAGCTTCCTTTTACTGCCAAAAAAACTAAAAAAATAAACTACGCTATCAAAAATAAACGAAGTGCAGTTTAAACTGAAGCCAATGATGAATTATGGATAATGTCTTAAAGTTTTTGCTTTCGCAGGAGAATCAAAAATTCCTTACTTTCAGACTAAAAAAAAAATTGAAGAGTCATGATAAGCTGATGAAAGAAAGCTAAATTTTAGATAGAATTCTATACTTTAATGCTATTGCAGTACATATCTATATCTTCAAAATAACTTCCGATTAGAGCGTAGTTGGTATTAAAATGCTGGTACATGGTCACCAATTTGTTCGTTTAATATTAGGTATTAATTGCCCAGTTAATATAAAATATATAGGCTTGATAAGTTATTCCCTACAGACTACAAAGGAAAAATGAAAAATAACAGTATCTATTGATATTATATAGTCGTATAATACCACAATGTGGTAACTTCACAAGTCAGATTAAATGTTTGAAATGTCCTCCACCTGCGTCGACGCAACCATGGACTGTCACACGGTTCATAAACTGTTCATAAACTCCATGATGATTGCGGATGGCTTCACAGGAGTCTACAATCCTTAATGTATCATCTCCACATTTACACTGGTCGTTGCATACACGAGGGTTTTGAGGTGTCCGCACAGAAGTTCGGCAGATGAAATCAGAGGACCGTGCAGGCATGGAATTGTTCCATCCCTATCTAACTATCAGTCTTAGTAGATATTACTGAACGCCTTCCAAACACTGTGGCTGAAATGTGCGGAAGCACCAAAAGCATAAACCACATTCTTACTTTAATCAGGGACACTTTCTCGAAATGGTCTGGAAGCGTGTTAATAATGAACGTTCTGTACATGTCGTCAGTAAAAACGTTAAGTCGAACGTATGGTCCGATGCAGTCGCATACAATATCAGCCCACACATTGATCTGCTGCTGGTGTCGAGCCGTCCTATACCGTATAGATTTTCCACGGCCAGCAGATGTTTATTTGGAAATTAAAGACATATTATGATCTGGCTTTGTCTTTTGTAGTAGAATAAATCTTCAACCAAGCATTTCCAGTTTAATTTTTATATGACCTTTTTTCCTTGTTTTGATTTGGAAAACCAGCCCCCGTAGTTTGTCTCCCTATTTTAGATTCACCCTGTAGATTTATATTTTGTAGGAATTTTAAGACTTTTATAGCTCTACATCTCCTATTAACATTAGAAAGTTCAGATTTCGTCGTAAATGCAAGTTTCGAATGAGTTGATTGACCTAATGCGCGCCATCTGCATAAATAAAACTTGCTAATGAAGTTCTCCTTTCAATCAAATTAAATGCGAAGCATAACAAGCAAGATTTCTCAGCCTTTGAATTCCGACGCTATGAGAAGTATCGAATTATGGTTTCCACTTCATAGTTTACGACTCACGACTAATTTATATTTAACGCTCATTTTTAATGGGTTTTCAAGGGAAGCTACAACATACCGCAGCCACAAGTTTTAAATATGTGTTATATGTGTTCAGAATAATTAAGGGAGCAAGGAATATTTTAAGGAAAAGCATGTGCAAGTGATGCTGTTTATTTTATGTGAGATATAGTAGATGGATGAGAAAAAAACACATAAGCGAATTTTTGCGTAAAATTAACATTTAAAGCATATGATGGGTTGTTACCTGACAACATGAATAGAGAATCCTTAATATTGTTTCTATTAATGAAGTTGATGGACACTTAACAATATGAATATCTGTAAAATGCCACATGGTATGCTTTGGTAACCGATTCTCAAATATCTAATGCCTTTCACATTAATGTCCTATGGATTGATGAAGTTATCAAGGTTTTGAGTATATTTTCGCCACTATCCAATGTCAAGTTCAAGAATAGGTTTGACCTAATTTGCAATGAGTCAGCTAAGTGCGTTCCGCTATGCTCAATTGGATTTATGTCAAGGGATCATGGTGATCGAACTTAATCTCCCATCAAATATTTGCTGTATTTGATTCTGAATCGATCCTTTGTCGAACATTCCCATATCCTGGAATCAAGTCCCCAGTCTAGAAGGATAATTGCCTATTTAATGGCTTCTGCTGCCATCCGACCTGCTTCCAGTCTGCCAGTAGTGTTATAATATGCTTATTCTATATTTTATGTGCTACCACGTCATTAGAGTCGAAGAAACCATATGGCACGATAAACCGGCGTCCTACAAGGCTTTCGTTTTCTTCTCCCCTTAACTTGGAATTGATTTTTTTTACGTGGATGACCAAAGCTGACAGACTCCATTCTCGTAAAGAGTGGAATCAAAGGAGACTTAATTATCTTAAAGCAGTGGTATTCCAAAAGAGAAATGAAGACAAAACTCCGATCATAATTTTCTCATATATTTAATGGAATATCCAACTATTCTTCTCAGAAAATAGTATATTTCGATTCAGACTTAAAATTTCATCTAACGTGGCAACTATGATTGTTTGGCTTGGAAACTATGATAGAACCTGTATGTTAAGAAAAGCTAACTAGAAAAGAACTTGTGATATCACCAAAAGAAGGTTATCCCCATGATTGATTGCGCGTCAGTCATTTGCTCCACTTCTTCAAATTTCGCGATAAATCGACGAATGTGCTTAGCATAAAACAATCCCCAATTTCGATCACTGATTTTTGTAACCGAATTACCTAATTCTTTTAATTATCTACAATCAATTATTAATTATTAACAGAGTTAAAGTTTTACAAAATAAACTAAGAAAACAATTACTGAAACGTCATATCCACTTCATAGCACAAATAAACTAGCTAATAAAATCTCCTGAGACCTTTGATATCTTTTATTGTACCAAAAAAGCTTCCATAGCAAACTACGGACCTCCACACAATTCTGGAATGTAATCATCAAGCGTGTGCTAATCGCAACCAACATGCGCGTTTTATACAGTTTCATAATGCAACAACAAAAAGACATTTATTTATTAGGTCGACATTGATCACTCTTAAATAAATAAATAAATAAATAAATAAATAAATAAGTAAAACCGTAAATACAAATATCATAATCCCACCAAAGTCATCTGCTGCCATAATTATGTAATTCCAAATATATCTTGGTACCTTTTAAAATATGTTGGTGACCTGATGCAATTTAGGACGTGTATCTCATAAAGCGTAACAGACATTAACTAGTAATTCGTCCCTAACTTGTTCCACATTTATTTATAAACACAATAAGAAAAAATAACATCATAATCGGATGAATAGATTACTCAAAAATGAAACAAACATTTCTACATGAAAATCATGTCACAAAAACTCAGGAGGTTTTGCTATTTTCTGGAGGTTTTCAGCGTCATCATCTTTTGCAATTTCATCTTCTTGTGGCTTAAAGACTCACATTCAGACATTGTGTTGTATAGTTAAGGAAAAGACTGCCATAGTCATGTGCTATGGTGCCGTTAATGAGAATGCTGCTGCATCTCGGTTTTATCAAAACAGACACCTAAACAGGTAGAAATGTTTCATTTTTGAGTAATCTATTCATCCGATTATTATGCGATTTTTTATCGTGTTCATAATTGAATGCAGAACAACTTTGTAACTGGAAATTGGTTCCTATCTGTTACGGTTTATGAAATAAATTTTGTACATGTTCTAATTTGCATAATCTGGTGATCGGAAGGTCACTACCAGATGGTCTATTTACGGCTTCCTATTTGTTTGCATAAGAGATTTTAAAATTCTACGATAGTTTTGATGTAATTTGAGGGCACTAGGCTATTCTACTACCTTGTATTGATTAAACAACAGGTTGTTATCAAGTTTCTTAAGATATCATCAAGATTTTTATATTACAAATAACCGTGCATTATTAAAAAATCTATCATTATTAACGGTGTAAAAAATCGAAATATAACTGGAATAAAAGAAGTACAAGTTATAACATGAATTGTAACAATGGCAGACATACTGCGACTGGGACACGATAGACCCATTAACCAGTTTTGTCTCACTGGGTGAAATATGAAGAAGAATATTCTGAAGCATTATGTTCATTCAGAATAAAAAATTAGGAAAGAAGATGATATTTATTCGTAATGTACAAACCAAAATAGCCGAAATAATATCCGTTGATCCACTCCTTCCCATTTTTTTCAATGTATTGTTAACTACTTCATAAATGAGAAACTCTTAACATTAGCAATAACATATGGTTAACATCTTTCATAAGTTATCGTTTAATATTTATCTTAGTTTCAGATTAATTTTTAAAATTTATATTAATGGAAAAGCAGCTGAGACTATTTGGCGGCTCACCGGCATTACTATGAGTTCTTTGCAATGAGTTTTGCTTGATATTTTATCATTTAAGAAAATATTGATGTACCTGTACAGCCACCAGACATTTCACAAAGCTGAAGAACGAGAAAGTATTATTCGCAAGTGAAAAGTTCTCCTCGATAAAAGTTTGTCTTCTTAACAACGTTTGGTGGAAGTGTGTTATATATCTTGATCGCCTTTCTAACAAACGAGCAGGTTTTCGCCTCTCATTTGGTTACTATCTCTTCTCTTTCTTCCCTGGTGGAAAAGGGCGTCGGCTAAGAGTCCCCGTTTACTTCCGCCTCTTCACTCAAATAGATGTTTCACGATGATAGCTACGAGAATAAAATTTTTATTCCGTTCCATTTAAAGGCAAGTCTTCTGAGTTATAGATGGAGACAAGAGAATCGATTCCACCTAACAGAGGAAGAACAATCCAGACGACACTCAGGAGAGCCACCATTCCATCCTTCGCGAAGACAGGTAAAAGATTCGAATCTCTGGATGCAATGCGGTTGAGTGAAGACGTTTCACAGAATGCCCTTTTCCAGAAGAAATGTCGAGAAAATTACTCTAACACCTGAGCTGAATCTAAAATTCTTCAGATTATTTTTCTCCTCTTGCAAAATTAACTTGGATGATTTTTTAAAAAATTCCGAAGGCTTCCAACTTTGAGAATTAAAATAAGAACGAAAATTTAAATGGCTATGAGAACTGAATATTCTTCAAAATTAACTCGGAGAGATTCTTTCAGGGTTTTATTATTTAAAAAGACGAATATTTTTCAGAAGTAATAAGTACTTTGTTTTTTTCTTCTTCAATTACATCGTGTGGTGCTGATCATTTTCTAGATTTGCCAAGTCCATTTCCTGACGATAGTTTCTTAAGCGTAATCACCTAAGAAGAATTTCAAAACTAGTGATTCAAAGTCTAAGAATTCTTAAATACTGATAAATTTTCATTTATATGTAGTCAAAAGTGAATCTAAATAGTGGTAACAATGAAAAATCTAATCTGTCGAAAGAATAAATTTGAATCTCTGCAAAAACTGAATTCCTTGTAAAAACAAAATGAAAGAGTTAAAAACAGAATTCAAAAAAATTTCACATTCTGCCATTCAGTTCCAAATTCATGAAACGGTTGACTTAAATAGAACGCACAATTAAACAGTAAAATTCCGTCGGCATCATAGACATTTATATAATGAACTATTATTAGAAAAGGCCATTTCTTTCATTAGAAATAAAGATAATTATAAACATAATTTATTAAGATCTGATAAGGGCATATAAAGCCTCATCTCAACCTCATTTATTCTAAATAAAAACGCAAGCTAAGAGCTTCCATTTTCAAAAATACATTAACTGATGTCAACTTAATTCTATCTGTAATTGTACCGTTGTTTGGCAACTTATATAATCGAATCGAATTTCAACTATATTGATTTGAAATGTAATGGGTTGTGGCATCAAAACAATTACTTGAATAATAAGGGGTCTTGAAATAGTAAAAGAAGAAAAGATCCTTTAAGGAAAGATTCAACGAGTATCGCAGGGCATGGGTCAATGGCGATGGGAAGTCTGCCTTTTCGGACCACCTCATTAAGAAGAAACACCCATTTGAACCCATGCACGAGATCATAACAATCTTAAGTTTGAAAAGGATCACAAGAGAACATTGACGTATGAAGCACTGGAGATCAGGAAATACACAAAAACTGACGATGATAGGCTCCTCAACAACCAGAAAAGCTTCGAAAGAAACCCGGTCTTGGACGTTATGAACAGCATCATAAACAGGAAGAAGCAAACCCCTTGCTCTGAAGACCGTATATAATCATTTATTAGAGCAGATTGATGAAATCCCACTCAGAAACTTTTATATACATATTACAATATTTGTAACTTTCCTTCAAGACTTTGTAATTTACTTATTATTTTAACCAAATCTGTAAGCTTCTTTGTAACCCACCAGTCAGCTTTACCTGATTGGTGGGCATATACCATATATTCGACGGTGTGGACTGATTCGGTTGTAGTAGTTTCCCACCCTGATGATGAAATGTAATTTTGAAACGCGTAGGTTTCTTTATTAAAGCACTACCATTTTGCTATTTCAAGACTTTTTATTATTCCCGTATTCAGCAAAATAGACCAAGATGCAACTACTATTAATCGAATTTAAGTTCCAATGCTAATGCTCACGAATATGATTTACTCCGATCGTTGTCAATGGAATTTTTTTTTCCTATCCAATAAATTTTTTTGCCTTATTAATGTTAGTTATCAGATGATGACGCTAATTTGTAGTGTTATAACGGTTGGATAATACCGTGTGTTTCAAAAGATCCCGAACACTTTCCCTGCATAAACGTACTGTTGTGCGGGTTGCTGAAGGGCTGGTAGACAGGAGCCACTGTCACTCAACCTCTTTTTTTCAATCAATGGATGCTCCCGTTACGAATCCCGCTATTTATTTTACATAAATGCAAATATGCGAATATGAAAGCGAAATAAAAGGTTAAAGTAAAAAAAAGAAGTTTTATTTATAAAACCTACGGTATACTGTATTAAGCTTATACCCATACAGTAACAATTTAAAAAGCGGTTATTGCGTGAAAACAAACAAATGAAATACAGTATGCAAGAACGAGCAGAGATGGTTCTCCTTTGCGCGAGGGGGGATTTGACGTTGCACAATGCCGCCGACGAATTCCATGCCCGATATCCTGATCGCCCGAAGCCTTCAACAAGTACTCTTTCGACCCTGATGAAACTATTTCAAGAGAAAGGAAGTGTTATGGACAGGCAAGGGCAAGGTCGACCACATACAGGGACAGGTCCGCAACAAACGGCAGCCGTTGTAGCAACAATTGGGGCTTGTGGCGTACAATCGATGCGTGCCGTTGCACATGCCCTTCGAATCGGCCATTCCTCGGTGTGGTGCATTTTGCTTGGTTTGCAGTTCCACCCGTTCAAGATGCAATTTCATCAAGAAAAGACAGACTGTGACGAGGATCGTCGAGTGCAATTTTGCGAGATAATGATGAACAGATGCCATGCAGATGCTGCGCTATCCCGTCGTATTTGCTTCACCGACGAATGCACGTTCACTTTGCATTGGGAGGTAAATCACCACAACTTCCGTTACTGATCCGACTGCAATCCACATTGGATGGATGAAGGCCACACCCAGCGTCCTCAGAAAGTAAACGTCTGGGCAGGCATTATGGGCACTAATCTCATAGGCCCCTTTTTCATTGACGGAACACTGGATGGCCCCAAATATCTTCAACTGTTAAAAGACGAGGTCCAGCTGTTGCCAAGCAGCAGGCGTAAATGACATCTGGTTCCAACAGGATGGGGCTCCTCCCCATTACGCCGTCTCTGTATCTGGAAGAAGTATTCCTTGACCGCCGGATTGGCAGAAGGAGGAGCATTGAGTGGCCGCCTCGATCCCCGGATCTTTCCCCGCTTGACTTTTTCTTATGGAGCTATGTTAAGCACAGGGTCTTCGAGACACGTCCTGCAAGCATTAACGAACTGAAGGAAAGAATTAGGCAGGTGATGGCAAATATTCCTCAGGCAATCCTAATCAATGCCTGCAGTACGTTAGAACGTACTAGAGGTGAACGGTGAACACTTTGAGCAAATGGTGTAACCTACATGTACCATTTCCTTTGGGGATGTAAAAATAAAATAAACATATTTGAGAAACTTTGCCACTATGTAAAACTGATTTTATGTAATTTATTTCAGCACATGGTTTATTTTAGTGGCTGGCCGAACATTACTCCTCCATACAGAAGGGGCAGTTCGGGAACTTTTGAAACACAGGGTATATATCAATCTATGTTTTTGCAGGATGTTTACAAATGATTTCGTATTTACAAGTGGTTTCCAAAATCGCAATGGATTTGGTAGGATGTGGTTCAAAAAATCAGTAGAAATATGGGGGAGCATGTCCAGTATATCCGATAGGTGTTCCCTGTCAGTTTCTTCCTTAAAAAGCGGCCCATAACTTTTTAAAATAGTTTGAGATGGTAGCCAATTCAAACAAAACTCAAAAATCTGCTACTTCTCTTACATAACTAAACTTCATCAGCGCAATGCTAATAAGTAAGTTGTTCAAGGCAAACAGGGATTTTATTTTTTCAGCGGCAGAATAAACCGTACCTGCCCAATCTGTTGTCAGTCACGTGAAACTCCAAGGATCTTCTGTCATCGATAGGTGTCGCGCTATTCACCTTTGAAATTAGAAAAATGCTGCCAGTCTCCTGCAATAAAAATGGCGGCCGAAGATGACCAATGGCACATTATTAACAGCGTATTACGATGAATTTAGTTAATAAAGGCGTGAAACCGGCTGAAATATACAGGCAATTCGAGGAAAAAATAGTCAGCCGTTGTAAGGCATCTGAATGGTGTAAGTGGTTCATAGAAGGCAATAAAGTGATAGCAAGTGCTTTTGGGGAAAAGCAGTGGGTTATTCATGTGAATTTCGGCCCCATGATACGACAATCAACAGTGACTACTACTGTCAGATTCTGAAGGACACACATACACACATGATTCTGAAGAAGCAACATGATTTCATTAAGAAGGGCGTTCTTTTTGAACAGTACAATGCCCGATCTTACACAGCACACTATTCCTACACTACAAGAACTTGGTTAAAACCAACCGCTCATCCGCTATACTCTCCGACCTCGCTCCAAGCAATCTCTTCCGCTATACTCTCCGACATCTCTTCGATCCCTTGAAAAGCTCTTGAGAGGCGAGCATTTCGGCAATGATGAAGAAATCAAGGATGGTGTGCAACAAAAAGATGCTGAAGTTATTCAGGCGCTTGTAAAACGTTGGGAGAAATACATAAATGTAGTAGGGGATTATATTGAAAAATTTATATCACTAAGCATTTCTATGTGTAAGGTTTATTTTTTACACCCAGGGGTATGGCGAGGGTAGGGGGTGGGGGGATGGTCCTGTGTGTAAGGAGTGGCATTTTTAGACTATTCCATTGAAAAAAATTGTTTTTCTGTTGGAATAGTCGAGCTGCCCATTTTACAGTGTAAACATGTCCATTTTTCATCATTAATTTGAATATTCTGAGGTAAGGCGTACTATTAAACCCTCAGTGATCATCTAATGATTTATTCTTTAAATATTATATGTATTATTTTGTTATTCGAGCAGAGGAGGGCGGCTAATTGAAGGACTGCCCCGGGCGGCCTGACCCAAAAGACCACGATTTATACCCAAAAACCCCGATTTGCCTTGAATAGCTATCGTTATCATCTGCTTTGCTTTATACGCTAATTCGATTAAGATTTTGAACACAGAAGTTCAATGTCTCATGTAAAATTGCATTCAATGGATGGGGTATACGAAAAACCCATAGTAAATCTAGAGAGGTCAATGATATTTACAGGGAAATTTTTGTAATAGTACTCTCGTTATCGTTTAGTAGCTTATTGTAACGAGTTATTCTAGAAAGTTTATGATAAATTTTGCCAGTAGCTACCGTTAATTTTCCATTATGTTTCCTTATTAAAGTGTAGGCTGATTCAAAAAGCACTCCTTAAGTTTCAAAAAATTATTCTATTTATTGAAGACTAGTCCGAACGTACAATATAAATTACATGTATAGAAAAATTTTGAAAGTTGTTGGGTTTTT
>JAHWFO010027233.1:3385740-3404339 GCA_023313115.1 Rhysida immarginata
TTTTTTTTTCTTCTCATATGATACGGCAAAGTCAATGCGATAATTTTGCCCAATGGATCACCATAATCGAGTCGCCGGTGCTAATGTAATCCCGCAGTTCGTTCAAAGTAGCTGGTAACGGCGGCAGGTAGACTTAATCTTTGACGTAGAACCAAAGAAGAAATCACAGGGCATAGATCGAGATATCCGAGAGACCGTTTAGCACTGCACTGATCTTAGCTATTTTGTGTGGAACCAGCGATGTGCGGGACTATTTAAATAAAATCTGGTGATCAACTAAAGATATACTCCACCTTTTCTATAATAAAATCAAGAAATCAGGGAGTTCTTTTCGAATCAACCTGCATTATATGGCTTTTAATGTGCATAACTCTAAAACACCTGACTACTGTAGATCACCCGCTCTACAACCGAAAGTGGCGTGTTTCCTAAAATAAAACAAAATTTCTTAAAAATGCAAGCAAGCTAAAGTGAATACTCGAAGACCAAGTATGATGTAACATTTGTTGCTCCAGTAAAAAATTAACATATTTCATCCTTTTTGATTCTGTCTTGGCATTCAAATTATAGCAGTTTCTTGAAATGAAAGAAATCGGGGTAAATGGTATTCAATTTTTTTAGGAATTATTTTATTTAAAAAGAATTCTGATGTTTCCTCGAACGACAGAAGTAAAATGAACTTTTTTTCTTGCGATGCAACTGAACAATTTTAAGATTTCCTTGAGTATAAAACTAGTAAAACGGTGGAGAAAAGATCTTATATGGAACACTTTCTGGACACCGTACCTTGGAATATTCGTGTGTAAAATAACGAACGCGCGAAATAGTTTCTATTTAATCTTCGTTTAATCGTCTTGCCAAAGTGGAAGATATAATAAAATTAAACAAAACAATCACTAAATGCCATTCTGATTATTTCCTCCCATCCGTACATCGATTTTCTGGTAATTTCTGATACAAAATTTATTCTTTAAAATCTTTGCAATAAAGATTAAAATAGTAGAAATGGTCAAAAAGTAAGTAACTTTTATACCGTACATATCAAAATTTGGTCGTTTATTGAGATTGCCGTTCTTAAAACATGCAGATTAAGAATGTGGTATTAAATCTTGGAAAGAAAATTTATAAGTAAATGGAATTTACATATTTTATTCCTGTGATGCTTCACCTGAGACATAATCTGAAATAATTCTGTATTTTTTTCCAAGGAAAAAATTCAAAAATATCGAGAAGTTGAGCTATTGAGATTGTTCCAGGAAGAATTATGAGAATTCGACTGGTTTTTCATCTGGCGTAACGGACTGATGAGTTTTTCGTCATTTTGGCTTGAATAAGGCTCAAGGAGTACTGTTTCACTTGTGAACCAATTTTTGATAATATTCTTGGTCACTTTACCTGAAAAATCAAAATATTCTCTTGGACCCTTGAAACATAATGTTCTCTTGGACCTTTGGACATAAAATATTCTCTTGCAAGACTACCATCATAGGCGAAAGCGAGCGTCCATCAGCACTTCTAGGCTCTTGGTCTATTCCGGGTTGAATTGCTTAGCTATGCGCATCGCGAGTGCTGACTAACTAATTACCTCGATATCCTTTTCTCCCTTTGTTTCGACCGGTTAATCCTAGGTATCTATGTAAGATATCTCGGTGCTATAACATGAAAATGTGCTCCTTTTATCCGCTTTGGCGGTAAAATCTTTCTTGTTAATCTTATAAATATATTTCTTAGTCATTGTTTTGTTTAATTTTATTCGATCTTCCATTGTTTTGTTTAATTTTATTCGATCTTCCATTAATTAAATAGGAGCGACTTCATACGTTTGTTGTTCTACACGTGAATATTCCAGCGTATGGTGTCCAGAAGGTGTTTCGTACTTGGACTTTTTACGAGTTTTATGCTTTGTGTTCTTTATGCAAAGAGTGGATTTCTACTAAATCGGTGACACTCTACATCTTTTAAGTGAAACAAAGCTGATTTTCTCTATCATGCTTCAAAAGTTAGTTTTCGTAACTTCTCAGCGCTTACACTAGAGGCACTGGGAGTACTTTTATTCAATCGGGCATGGCCACTTTCCCATAGATAGACCTGATTTTTATGGCTCTGGCACCTTTTGTTCTAAAGTTATTCAACTGTTTCCGGAATTTTCTCTACGGATATGCCTATAAAATGTGCCTAAAAAATCTTTGAAAATGAACATTGGCGCGTAATTTTTTTTACAATCGAAATCTTATTGGATATAGGTGTTATTATACCTATATTAGTTTCGGATCGGAATTTTATTATCACTCCGTGATGTTCCTTAGTAAGAATATAAAGCTAAAATTAGCTTAAAAAGTTAATATTAAAATATGTTCCAAATACATAAATAAAATTAAGAAGGGAAGAGGCGGAAGAAACTTAAAGGGAATTTTAAATCGGTTGTTTTCTAAATAATTCTTGCTGTTAAACACATACTGTTTGTTTTTTCTGTTTAAAATATACAAAGGCAACATGTTTTCCCCTTTCCAAGAAACGAAACAACATCATTGCTTTTGCTTTTATTGATTTGTATGTTTTGCTTTCTTGCAGAAATCATTTTCTGGAAGCCCAAATTTTTATTTCGATCATACAAGCACGAAAGATCTTCATAATTAATCAGTTTGTTGGATACTTTTTCGTGAAGTATCCTGTTTGCATAATAGATAAAAGGCAAATCGCTGAAAAACATCATACAAAAATAGAATATGATAAAAAATACAGGATGCCCCCCCCCAAAAAAGAAACCTTACTCACTTTGAGAGCTGATAACGGTTTTGTTAATGAACAGATTATAATGATAATTTAACATGTTCATATTGGTAAAATGCGGAAATGTTTGTAATCATAAAATATGCAAATAAGGGATTTACATTTTTCACTGGATAACCTGCCGGATATGGCTTTTTTCTATCATCAAATTTAAGCGGCTAACGATATTGAAAACGGCAGATTGCAACATGGGCTGTGAGATTTGAATTATCTCTCTTCTGATGGAGTTCTTTCCGAACACAGAGAATTGTTTGTCTGGTAAGATAAACCCCGCTCTTTAGAAATCCACATAATTAATAGTCACAAGGATTAACGTCTGGGGATCAAGGAGGCCACGCCATTGGAACATTTCGTCCAATCAATCTGTCTTCAATAGAAACAGAAAGCAAGAAATAGACATTTCGTAGATGGTTTTTGTGGCGAATCTAAGTTGCAACCATTTCTGTGCTTAAGTACACACTTTAGCGGCCAAAAAACTATTTAAATTAATTTGCAAATTTAATGATTGGAAACATTTCCCATTTTCCCAAAATGAACATGTTAAAGTAAAATTATAATCTGTTCATTAATGAAACTGTTAGGAGCTCTCAATGCGAGTAAGATTTTTTCGGGCCACCCTGTATTTAACGCAAGCAAATATTTAAGTCTATTATTCTACGCCTCCTGGCTCATCTTTGAATTTATCAGTTTAAGCATTTCGTACAAAATCAAAATGGAACAATACTCACTGATTAAAATAAAGCGCTCAATTCAATTGTCGGATACTCTCATTGGAACAATTTTAAGTTGATTTACTCTTAAGTGTTAAAATTTAATTTTCTTGGATAGTAACACCACATCTAAATCCTTTCGAAATTAAAATTACTAATTGTGTTTTCCTTGTTTACGCAACATTTAATAAAGGAAAATTACACCTCTGCTTTTCCAGTGATGTAGGAGGCAGCCTGGCTCTAACGTTATTTTGAAGGACAGATTCGAAATGAAATGAGATTTGAAGCGTAAAACAAAGTGAAAATACCTCGAATGCCTGAGAGCGATGAGAATAAATTGATTAACTGTTCTTCAATAATAACCTTAAAAAAACTAATGCCAAAAGTTCAAATAAGCGGCAATACAATGAAAGGTCGTTCGAAAAAGTTTGCTTAATTGTTTCCTCATGAAGGGAGACCCCTTCATTTCATTTAAGGCTCTGCTGTCGCATTTGATTTTTTCATTATGATGTATGAAATTTCAAATTAAATTACTTGATTTTTTTAAAATAATTAAGAGGTTGTTCATTACCGATTCGGTTGCTGAAATTCCATTGTGACTAATGTTATTTTTTTACGGTGAGCAGTGGAATTGTTTGAAGTTGGCGAAAACATAATTTTGTATCAAGCATTTGAAATAATAAGCTGGCATCATTTTTTCCGATTTTAAAGCGGGCACTTTTAACTATATGAGAATTATTATTGACAACATATCAAGTTATTAAACTATGTTTTCAGACATATCCAAATAAAACGTTATTTATATTTCACTTTCTTTAATCGTTGAAATTTACCACAATTATACATTTATTACCTTTCAGAGCTAAACATCTCTTATTGTTCGGTATAATGCGACAGAGGTTAGAATAAGACATAACATATCAGAATAGAAAAACTTGATTTTGAGTTGAAATCTTTTCTTTTTCCGAGATCGTCAGTTTGAGCAAAAAGGGGCAAAACAGCACGTCAAGTAGATGAAATCAAGGAAGGTAACGTTAGTGTTTTTTAGTAAAAGGAATGCTAATGCCCAGTGCACCAAACACAGTTTCTCTGTCAAAGCTAAAAAGAGATGCAGACAGATCAAGTGCGTTTCATCAAAAACGAGAACTGCAAAAGGAAAATCAATGTGTGCAATGCTCCGTGAAAATCATGAACGTTTGGCTATAAGTGTGCACGAAACTGTAAATCCACCCATTTGGGTGACTTCCGGTGAAAATCATGAGCGTTTGGCAATAGTGTGCACGAAACTCAGCATTTTGATGTGCTTTTTGCGTGAAAATACTACCAAAAACTTGATTTAGGTAGTGCTTCGATTATGATCACCAGAATTTTCCGCTGGCGTTTTTGCTTTTAGTATTCAACGATCTTTATTCGTAATGGACAAATTTGTCAAAAATGAGTACAAATTATTTTTACTTTAAGTATTTGATTCTTCTAAATTAACACGCTTCCTCTATTTATCAAGGAAGATAATTTAACTATATAACACTTGATTTCGTGAATGAAGAGCGCTAACCGTTTGCTAAGTAGTTGAATGCATGAAGCCGCACTAGAAAATTCAGGTTTGGGACGATTTCGAACTTTATCCAATGATAATTTTCTTCCATAAAATATAATGAAATTCTTTCTTAGAGCGTCTATAATGCGTGACGCAATGTTTTAGTCATTGAGTTTTCATTAAAACTAAAAAAAATTCCTTTCGGAACTGTTCGCCATACAGGGCAATGGAACCACGCTATACAGTGCACGAAAATACTTTATAATTGATTCAATCTGGTGAGTAAACATGGTTGAGCCCTAACAGGCGAGTAAACGAAGAGTAAAATGAAGAATAAACGTTAAGTAAAAGAGTTTACAAATTTTACTTGTACTCTGTCCAACGAAACAGAAAAAAAAAATGGGCGTGTCCAGTTAAATTTCCAATTTCAATTATATTGCCCGGCACGAAAGAAAAAGGAAACAGGCGCATGTGTAACTGAAAAAAACTCGTTCTACCAATCAGAAACGGACAGGAATCGGAGCATTACTTAATACTGAAGCCAGGTATTAATAATACCCCATTTCCAGTCCTTTTCTGATTGGTTGAACGAGTTTTTTCATTTACACATGAGTCAGTTTCCTTTTATTTTCGTGCCGGGCACTATAAGCATTGTTATTTTTACTTAGCAACAATGTCTAACAATTGAAACCGGAAATTTAATTACAAGGTTCGACAATTTAATACACGAGACTGATGCTACTTTGAACGTCTTCAAGCATGTGCGACTATGACGATGCGTGTTTTCGATCTATAAACTATCTTCGTTGCCGAGCGTACACTTTACAACAATAAAGTTGCGCGTGCTTATATATCCTCGTGCTTTAACCGTACGCAATCATTATTTGTCGTTCTAATGTTAAACTGGGAAAAAGGGCAAACATTAAGTTCTGTTTTAAACTTGGAAAATTCGCTACGGAAACTTACAAGTTGATAAATCAAGTATATGGTGATGATGCATTATCTCGTGCACGAATTTCTGAAAGGTTCTCTAGATTTCGTGATGGCCAGGAAGAGCTAAAAGACGACGAACACACGGAACATTCGAAAACTGTTCGAACACAAGAAACTTTCGAGAAGGCGAGAGTACTTTTTTTTTAAGTGATCGGCGAATGATCCTAAAAATGATGGAAAAATTCTTAAACATTAACCGAGAAACAATTCGCCTAATATTGACAGTGGACAAAAGGAAACCGGATGGATGTTTGCGCGGAACTCATGGCGGCCGCAGATGCCTACCCGAACTTTCTGGATTCAATTGTGACGTGGGAGGAAACCTGGTTCTATGATAGAACTTCTATCAATATGACCCCGAAACAAAACGACAGAGCATGGAATGGCGGTCCTCAACATCCTCGCGAAAACAGAAATTCCGGTTTGAAAACTCAAGAATATAAGTCATGCTCATCACCTTCTATGACAGCACTGACGTTATCCATGAGGAGTTTGTTCTGCCTGGACAAACAGTCAACAAGGAATACTATAGGGAGATTTTGCAGAGCATCCATCGAGCATGGCCACAATTTCATGCAAGAGGGAGTTGGTTCTTACTGCATAATAATGCCAGATCGCACACAGCAGTGCTTGTCAAGGAGTTCTTAGACAGTAACGGAATTGTGGCGCTTTATTTCCCAGATTTGTTTCTTCCAGACTTGTTTCTTCCCTATTCTCCAGATTTGTTTCCTCCAGACTTTTTCCTCTTCCCAAAGGTGAAAGGATACAGATTTAAGAATATAGAGGACATAAAAAAAGCGTTACAGCCGAACTTGGAAGGGTTAAGACAGAGGACTTTAAAACATATTTCCAAAGTGTGTAGTCTCAGAAGGTAACTACTTTGAAAGATATTAAACACTTTTGCCAGAAAAATGACAAATACTACTTTGTATTTGTTAAATTGCTCCAGTCTCGTTTATTAATTGTCTCACCTTGTAAACATGCCCAGTTTTTCTTTCGTTGGACAGATTATAAGTGATTGTTAAAGTGACTATAAAAAGAAAGTCAAAGTCGTATATCAACATTGAAGAAATAAGTAGCTCAATCATCTGACGCCAAAGCAAAAAATGTCTTATAAGTTTACACGGTTGTTTCAACAATAGTCTTTATTTTTTCAAAGCCGGATGGGTTTTTAGCATGATGGCTATGTAACAGTGAACATTTCTAAGATTGTTGGTTATGTAACTGTGATTAGATGAATGAACTAATGGCACTATCAATTGCTGAAAATTATTGAGCAGAAAACTGGTCCGAAAACATTTTATAATACATCATACTAGCAGAACATCATATTATGATTCTAGTAAACGCTAGCAAGAAAATATTTCAATCTGAGAAGTAAAAAAGAAACGTTAAACAGAATCAAAGGTGACAATCCTGCACACTTTATTACTCTTGCTTTTTGTTTTATAAGATACAGGATGCGGCAGAATGGATAGGCGATTTTGAAATGAGTATTTAACTTATAGCATATTTTACTAAAACAAATGAAATCTTATATATTACCATTAAAACAATCAAAAAGTGGAATTTATGAAAACAAAAGTCTTGTTCTGAAAATGATATCAGACAGATGAAGACCGTTTTCCACAATACTTCGTTTCGAGACGAGGTTTTGGATTCATTGCCGACGCAGTCGATCAGAAATTCATGACGCAGTCAATCCCATCTCACGATTGTTGCGGAAACGCCGATTTCCGCAACAATCACAGACTCGTCCGATTTCAAATGTTCAACTGCGAACGCACGATGTTCTCTCGTCCAGATAACCATTGTGAATAGCAAATGATAGCTTCTACTTAGTTGAACGACCTTGGCCAACCCCCCCCCCCCTCCTTCGAATGTAAAATCCGTCTCAAAACACTCATCCATTGTGCCGTATCCTGTACTAGTTAGTGAAAGAAAAATTTGATATCATAAAATTATAACAAGTATACATTTGTAACAAACGTCGGGGGGAGTGATTCCTGGGATCAAAACAAGAAAGAATGTCCCTATGTACATGCGACGGCATTACAAGATGTTCATTGACAACATCACAGGAGATGCTCAAAGTGTCCACGATGAGCAACAGTGCATGCGTGGCAACGCCTCAACTCAACATGGCTCTTCCAGATTGTTGATGTCATTGACAGGAATAGCGTTCAACACACTTTTCATGTATTCCCACAGATAAAATTCCAGTGGATTAAGGTCAAGAGATCGGGTAGGTCAATGCACTGGAGCTCGACGCCCGATCCAGCGTCGTGGGAAGGTGTCGTCCAAAAACTGATGACATGGGATAACAGCGCTTTGTAGGGCATATGTTCATAGGGACATTCTTTCTTGTTTTCATCCCAGGAATCACCCCTCCCCCCAATGTTTGTTACAAATGTATAATTACACATTGTATAATGAGCCATATGCAGAGATCTTAGGTTGAAATTTTCGTGTGACGTAAATCAGTAGTTAATTGACTTAAACTTAACTTAAATTAATATAGTGTTTCTTATTTTCGTTTTTTAAATAAGAAAAGTTTGTTGAAAACTCTTGCAAAAAGTAGGCTGAGTCTATTTTTAATCCCAATAGATTAACATTAAACTCATAAAAATGGACAAGTGCAAGGAAGTTGCAATCAAAAATGGATATCTGCCTAGGCCTCAGGATTCTTTCGCAGCATAGGAAAATTACATTGAACATGAAAATTATTTTGATTTCTTAAGAAGAAATAAATAAAGCCACGCAATCACAAATATGATTACCGTTACTCAAAACAAACACTAGATCATGGCGAAACAAATAATCCTTGAGGCTTATCTAGTGTTACTGTGCCATTTGTGCTTTAAAAGCTAAATTTCACGCAATTTAAAGATTCGAGATTGATAAAATAAAAATCAAGATATCTGAAGAAATTACTGGAGTATTTTCTCCAGAATGTCTTCCGTTTCATCATGAATTTTCATCAATGTACAGTTCTTTCATATGATGAGTTAAAGGTAAGGAAGATTCAGACTTGCGAATCGGGGGCCTGCTCTGCCATTTGGGCTGACATGTGTTTTCATAGAAGTCTATAAAGACATGGCTGTATAATGTAGAGTCTATAAGGGCGTATAACGTAGAGTAACAGCAATGCTGTTTAGTGTCCGCGAGAGCTCAGTTGGTTAGAGCAACGAGAACGACATTCATGGGTCCCGAAATTCTTTAAAGTAAGAAAAAATAGATCATTCAAAATATTCTAAGGACTCAGCCGTTCGTCTTTGATGTTAGACTACTCAAATATAAACAAATGAAAATATTTAATTTATTGAACAAACTGAAATCGCGGACTTATTAGATGTTATAAATAGTCATCGTATGCTATCGTATATCACGTAAATCAAAACGACCATTGTCATAGTGTTCAGGTTGTGTGATAAATAGATAACTCGGCAAAATAAAGAAGATAACAATTCCTATTTTTATCGTTATTTTCTTTCGGACTTATTAAAAAATTAATAGACAAAATTTATGTTTCTCTTCCCCTCATACAATCTAACTTAAAAATGCAAAAAGAGTTCAATTAAACAAATAAAAGAGAGAAGGAATACACTTTTCCACATAAGGTTTAATAATGTACATTCGTGATTATACCATACATTATGTGGAAAAGTGTTTTCCTTCTCTATTTTATTTGTATATTCCCGTCCAGTATTTCAGATGAATCTCACGTGGAGCGCAACTAAGTTTCAAATGAAATTGTTATTTTGCTTTACATGTTTTTCTGGAGCCCCACTAATAAAAGTTTTCATTACAAGGCATTCAAAATAAATTTCCACTCGGGTCAAAAACTCTTCTTATAATAATTGCTAATTCTTTAAGCAGACGTAAACTTAGAAGTAAGAACTCCCCCCCCCCCTGAATAATAGCCTCATTTCCCTAATAAATACATTCGTACAATTTGTCAAAGGGTATATAGCTTTTTTAGTTGAACATTTTATACCCTTAACTTTCACGAATGCAATTGGATGAGATCACAGATGAATAAGGCAAGGAAGACATTATGAGCGGGAAAAAGCTACAGGAAAACGAAGACTAAATGAAACGATTTACAAAGATCGTTTAGAATTATGGTGTAGAACAAAGATCGAAGAAAGGAGGAGTTTAAATAAAACCGAAAGGATTCAAAAAGGGAAAAAGAACTCTGAAAGAGGGACACTAAGAGGGAACTCTGAAAGAGTGGAAGCAACCGAGATTACAAAAGCTTTGGGAGGCCGAAGAAGCTGGAAATGACACAACAGAGGCTGAGATGCTTCTGAACTTGGCATTTCTTGAAAAGAAATTGCGAAAATGAGAAGCAAAAACTTCAAAAGAAGGCACAAAGGAGATTCGCGTCATTATAGAATGAAGCATGGTTTAGAAAGGGAAAAAAAAGAAACAAACCAAAAAAATAACGAGGATGGAAATAAGCTTTACGTATTTATCTATAAGGATGAACAAAACGTTAGCGTAAAGGAACAAAACGGGCTAATATTAAAGTAAGTTCTAAAAATTCTTCTTCATTAAAGAGCTTAATAATTTAGAACAAATATTTAGAGAATTTGATATTTATGGGTGACAAAATTAGTCTACCTGATATTTAGGATTATGTTTAAAAAAAATGAGAACTTTGTAAGTACACTCGGCGACAATCGTAACAGGAGTCAGAAGAATTAACAATTACATACAACAACTAATACGCATAGTACAAGACATAAATGATCAGACAGACATCTGCAATATGTTGTCTAGCCTTCAAATGAAGAATCCAACATTGCGCCAGCAATACAGAAATATAACAGATGTTAAGAGATTAATGAAAACATGAGTCGCTTTGTATTATCTTTCACCTGAATATCTCCAAGCAAACTTCGACAGAGAATGATTTGCAGACTTCCCATATGCAGGTTCTTATGCCTCTTAATTAAGCAATTTAAATACAGTTTTCAACCATAATTCAGTTTACGCTCTCGCCACTATCTCCTTTGACCAAACATTTTCTTTTATCATTACATGCATATGTCTTATTAATGATTCATTAAGTCGATCTTACCTAACTTAAAATTAATACACAATCCTTCACTTGTAATATATGAGAAAGTAATACGTGTCTAATAAACGAACTGTATTTAGTACGGACATAAACTTTAAAGCTGTGAACGACTCACTGAAGCGTTTCTTAATGCTTTACACCTTTAACAGCATAAAAAAAACCATCGTAAAAATTTTTCGTAGACTTGTTATCTTTTGTTCGTATTCGTTTACTGAGTTCATGACAGACACAATTTGACAGAGTGTACAAGCTAAAAAACAAACATTCCGTGCATGTCCAAACATACGTTAATACTTTCACATTCTACCAAGCTACTATTTATGAAACTGACATTTTAAACAAGCCCCAGAAATTAGCAGATCATATTTATTATGAAATGCATATGGCTTATGTCGTCGTGTTTTTTCCAATTGCAATTTCGGAATTTTCGTTCAAATTTCATTGCAAAAGGTAAGGCGATCTCCGAAATGCCCAGGGTGGCCTAAGACATTCGAGACGCAGAACGCGCAAAAAAAAAGTATATCGGTGCAGTCGAGACATGCGCGTGGAAGGAAAGGTAGCGCGAGGGGATCTAGATTCTTCATCACCGCTGAACTTAAGCCTACTCACCGCGTTGATGATGTGACAACAGCGTTGCACCCGACGGCTTTGAGTGGGCGAAGTGAAAAACGTCTCACCAGCCATAGCCCCGGTACGACTGCCCTCTCAGGCGCCTCCATCGCCGCCTTCGCCCCCTTCGCCTCGCCTTTATTCTTCTTATTCTTCCCCCTGATCTTTTGTCACTGCTATCCGGCGACGGATCTTGTCTCGGTCGTCCATCTGTTGCCATGGAAACCACCATGGGATCTGTGGATGTGCGCTGTCATGGTAACCCCATCAGATGAAAAGAGCCGTTCTGCCGTCGCTGTTAGGAGCGCATGCGCCTCTCTACACCAAAGACGACCAGGAACCACACAAAACATAGCCCCATCTCCTTCAGCGTCACTTAGCCAAATTAAAATTGAATAAAACAAAAACAACAACGAAACAGCAACAGGAAATCATCAACAAACGATAATTATCGTCAACTGAATAGCGAGTTCAACAGTTCACATTTTCAATTCAGCACTTTCTAATTTCTGTGAATTACCTTATTCCAACTTTTTGCGATCAATAATTTATTGCTCAATTGTAAACAACCAATATCTTCAGCAGTTTACTTTCCTTTAGCACAACTTTAAATATCGCTAGAGTGAATTCGATCAAATATGGGAATTTAAGATATTTTATTCATTCATGTCGCCCCCTTTTTTTTTTTTTTTTTTTTTAATAAAACACATGTCACCGTTTTAACATGTACAAAATCGTAAAAAAGAAAAAAATGAATGCAACGATAACGTAAAACCTTGCGTTAAATTCTAAAGTTTTCTTGCTTAATTTTCTTGAAGCCCAATTAACATTATTAAGTTAGGAAAGAAAGTGAAACCTAATGGATAATTTTTAATGTTGTGAACAAGACTATACATAGAGTCCCGACGTTTCGCACTTACGACATTTATAAATTCCCATCACTGCTTCGGTGTTATGACTCTTGTTTCCTTGATATTTTTTCCTTAAAAAAAAGCCGTTTCGACTTACGACACACTTTCTCTGAACCAATTAGTGTCGTAAGTTGAGGACTCACTGTATTAAAATAAATTCGTGGGGAAGAACTTAATAAACATTCTTTCTAATTAAAGATGTTTTAATTGCACAGTTTTTCGTTTATTTTTGCGTTCTGTCGATCTTGCAAAAAAAATAAAAAAAATGTCGATATTAAATTCTACATGGAAAGTGTTTGAACGTTAATTTCTATGGGATATAACTGAACATTCTTAAAACATTGATTAAATAAATCCTTAAAAACAGCTTTACAATATGAGATTTTCTTTCAAACAAACATATTTGCTTGAATTGACCTTTACGTGAAAAGAAACTTTTTTTCTTTTCGTTATTAATCAGGATGGGAAAAAATAAAGTTACAGTTTTCTTACTTTTTAAACTATATTTGTCTATTATTGGGCTGGGGTCAAATTAATAAAAACCTATTTAAGGAAAAAATATCTTTATGGCGACTGACTGATTTATTCTTTCGATTGCCCCAGGCCGAAAGCTAAATCAGTAACCAAAGACACCTTTATTTCGTACGACTTTAATGGTTCATTTCTTCATTTTATTTAAAGCATTGATTTTTTAGCCCATTCCTAATCGGTATTTTATTCTTACGCGTTCAATTCAACATTTAATATAGCGGAAATAAAATGATTTAGAAATTTTTTAAACTTTTATCGATGATTTCGTCAATAATAAATAAAAAAAAAAGAAAAAAAAGCGAACACGATCTTGCACTTAACGCTAAAACTTTTCCTTTACGAAGGAAAAAAAAAAGAGCTAAAAAGAAAGAAAAGGAAATTAAGAGTAGGGCTGGAGTTGAACAAAGCTTATGGTTTTTTTTAAATATTACTCCCGGTGAATGCGCTTCATTCATAACAATCCTAACTAGACCACATGTCGACGTGGCTTCCTTTCTGAGGTTTAGACTAATAAGTAATTATCCTGTAAAAAAGTTCAATATTCACTTTTGATCCAATGCGCAGTTCAAAACATAAAACCAACAAAACATACCTCATACCATGGCACTTCCACAAGAACCTAAAGTTGTTGAGGCAGATAGGATGGGTTAGCTTCATGGGCCTGGCGCCAAACTCTGTAGGTATCAGTACAGAATAACGTGTAGTATGACTTCTCCGACCACATCATCCTTTACTAGTCATGTGTTGTCCGTCCACGCCATAGCAGGCAAACTTTTCGGTTCTGTGCGGTCTTCGCTGTCGTGACACTGCTGGTCGGGCTCCCACAATAACGCCTTTATCGAACTTACATCTTTCGTTTTACACATATTACAAAATACCTAACGACACTATTCTACAGATACGTGTAGAGACTCCGTACGCAATTCAAGTGACCCAGGTACACTAAGTACTTACGGCGTACTTACATGTTTCTAATTTTTTAGCCAGCAGTGTACATAATAGTAAAGGGTTGGTTGGGTACAATAATGTTAACACGCGTATAATACTTTATATGTGTTTATTAATAGGAGTCCTTTAGTACAGTCGCTATTCTTCGCGGAATAATAGATAAAACACTAGAGCAGCCCTTACACCATTCTTTAGTTATTAAAATTGTCCTTGTTAGGGCAGGGAATAACTTCTATAAAACACTGGTTGATATTTGATCCGGCGATTGCACTGGCCAAATATTCATTACCAGGAATACGATGAAAGCCATCTTGGTGCTCTTCAAACCAAGCTAGATTGTCCTAATGGTAAGCATGGACTCATCATCATTTTGAAACAGATTGAGAAACAAATTGATGGCCAATTTGGTATTGTTGAGAAGCATATTAAAATTGCCCACTGTAAGTTCTCGCTGCAGTATTGACAACCCTTCAGGTAAAGATGCTGCCAGTCAAACATCAAGATTGGGCGCTCTATCCATCACAGACGTACCATTATGTCTTACAGTAGAAACCACGGATTCCAACTGTCGGGAATAATACAAACGATGACTCCTCGGATCATATTTTCTTTCCAATCATCATTTTTCTTGTTCAATGAATATGACACTATTTTTGTGTTTTAGTGCCGATATATGTGATTAAAGATTTTTCTTAACTGCAGCTCTTCCGTGGACACTAGCTTCTTTCAATTCTCCGTGGATTGGTTTGTGAAAATAGGATCTTCCCGAGGAAAAACTTCAGTTTTCTATCATTGTGGATTCAGGAAATAATCTTAAGGGGGTGTCATCTTTAATAGTATCCGTGAGAGGATGCTGTTTAGAGGACGATGCTTATAAGTTTACTACAATCCAAGTTTAAAAAATAATCCCTGAAGAGCGGAGTGTCGGCCCTCCCGCTAAACACACCACTGCCAATGCCTATTCTTTTTTGCACAATAGTCTCACCATAAATTCAGTTTTTGTATGCAATCATTACCATGGAGACCATTTAAACTATTATATTACAGATGCTAAACAGGTGACAGCGATGCTCTTTTTGGAAGTCTTGTCAGATCACCCATTATATCGACAGCTCGTGCTGTACACAATCTGTTAACAAAATACCGGACAAAGACATAATTAACAATAGGCATTATGCATAATCGATAAAATGCAAGCAAACATTCGTAGAATTTCAATAAATCCGTACTTGATAGCAACTTCTATAAGATGAAAAATATTAAATAATTTTCTTTAAAAAGTGCAATAATAAACAAGAGGAAACTGTAAAAATTGTCATGTGGCAGCGAACGCTTCATGATTGTGACATCACGTTTCAATAGCGTGCATTCAGATCCAAGCAAAATCTATTTCACGTGTTTTGCTATTTTTAACTATTATTCACTATAATGGCCCGGATTTTGTATGGGACAGTCAAACAAACTGCCACTACTAGATTTCTTTCATGGTTGCCGAGTTCTTTGGAAGGAACAATAGCTTTTGCATTTCTGAATCACGCGGTATTAAAGAAATGAGATAAGTAACCTATTTCTTTAGCGATTAAGCCATGTTAAAATAAGTAATTTGTTTTATATGCTTTTTCAATGGCATGTAAAGCAATGAGCCCCTTTCTTAAACGGCCAACATTAATATAATAAAATTAATATACTAAATAAAATTATCATACGAGGGTTGGGGCATAAGTATGGCAATTTTTTTTTTTTTTGAGAATCCGAGCGTGAGTACAAAATAAGAAATATGTAGATGAAATGACAAGGAATGGACAAAATGTACAGACATTTAACAACACTCCACATATTGCTCCTCATGTTTATGAAGAGAGTTGACATAACATTACAGGTTTCATGTTCCAGAATAAATAGCAGAAATCAAAATAGAGAATGGCTATTTTGATGTACGAACGTTGTTCAACTTCGGTTACATCTATCCTGTTGATTAAGAATCGCTTTCAGACAACAATTTTTGGTACAGAGGTGCCGACTTGGGATACCTTAATGTAACAGAAAAATCGGACATCCACTTAAACGACAGGTTGTAATCCAGAGTTAATTGGATTAACAGCGCTTATCACTGAGAACACTGATGTGTCTTTGAATCCCTCAGATATTATAGCAGCACATCGCTTGGGCCCACGTAATTCACGATTACCACGTCCAGTAATACTGAGGTTTTCTTCGTATATTCTGAGGGATTCAGTGATAAAAAACCGGAGAAAATTAAAATCACGTTATCCACAAATTGCCATGGTGGAAGATCTAACGGTCAGACGCTATAAATTACTCCGAGAAGCGAAAGCCAGGGTTGGGGTTGCCAACGCCTGGAGCTTCAGTGGAGCGATTTTTACGAAAGATACTATGGGCAATATAAGAAAAATTAGAAATGTAGCTGAGTTGAGCTGATTTATTGATTATTCTCCGGCAATTTTTAATTTTAATTTTAATTTTTTATGTTTACGTTTGTTATTTATGGGTCTAGTATTTATAGTTTTATTTTTTGGATTTAATTTGGCACTTATTTTGAGTGCAGTTTTGGTTCGTTTTGTTTTTCGTTATCAGTTTTTTGATTTTGCTTTTATAAGTTCTTATAGTTCTAGGATTATTATCGATTTATTAGTTTAATTTTTAATTTAATAATTTTATTTTAATTTTATTTTCATTTTCTACTTCCTTTTTGTAGATTTATTTAGTAGTTATCTTCCTTTATTATACAGGGTGTCCAAAAAGTCTGGTAACATGGCAGACATCTCAAAGCTGCCAGGTAGGCGAGATCTCATGAGTGTTGTTTATAGGTAATAGGTGGGGTGGGGAATTCATTGCCGTACTCAAATTTGACCTTGACCCCCCCAAATTTAAGGTCATCCATTTGCTAACTCGAAAACTATTAAAGATAGAGAAAATTTTCCAATTGCTATCCTGTAGAGCAACACCACATTAGCCTAAAAACAAATTTTTAATCACACCCTTCCCCTTGAAAGATTTTGAGAAAATGGGCGAGAAAGAGTCACTCAAGGTCAGTTGGGCTGGCCAGGTTGGCTGAGGTTTCTAACACATTTGCATTGCAGTAAAGCACGTTAGGAAGGGGAAGGGGAAGCAGACTCTTGAGTCAAATTTGAGTGCGGCAATGAATTCCCCACCCCCCTATTACCTATAAACCACACTCATCAGATCTCGCCTACCTGGTAGCTTTGAGATATCTACCATGTTACCAGACTTTTTGGACACCCTGTGTAGTACACGATGCGTTTTAATGAAGAGACAAACACTGAGCTGGCGAAACTACCCATTCATACTTTGAAAAGCGGGTTATCAGTTTTCATGTTGAACATTCGGAGCCTGTATGCCAAGATCTCCTGCACTTATTATATTGTTGTTATAACTATAAATTTGTCATTCTAATTTTATATATAACTTTTATAAATATTAAATAAAATTAATATTAATATAATTTTTCCACTGCAGATCTGGACGAGAATCGTGTGGAGATAAAGCTACGTGTAGATCAAAGGAGAAGGGAATGTGTAAAATGTAAAATATACATAAATATACTTTTCGGAAACCAAATTCCCTTCGTCAGTGAGTCAATAAAAATGTACATCTGAGTCAATAAAAATTCTCATGTGGATTAGTGTTTTCAGTGTTCCTTTAATTAGTATACTGGTGTCCACAGTTTCTGGCTTTTATTGTTTAATATCAGGTCAATCTTTAATTATGCCGAGTCTTTCTCTTAAACCAAGAATTCATTGAAAACCAGATATTCCAGATCTTAAAAAGATCTTCCAAAATTTAAATATTATTATTATCGGAAATAAAGGGACTAGAAATAGCGATATGGTAGCGTTTATTGTTTAGTGCCACATGTAGTTCACAATATGAACTATATCATTCAAATGTCATCATGCGTTAAAATCCCTGCGTTAAAAGAAAATTAATTTCAGGCACTATTCTTTAATCGAATGTCGCTGCAAAATTGGGCGGAAGGATGAATGACTGCAAAATCCAAGTTTGTATTTAACGATGAATGACTTGGGAATTTGCCCGTCAAAGCAACTGTACTTAGGAAAGGAACAGGGAATGCGTCGGACAACTGATTTGGGATAATCGGCGCATCACCGTGAAGGATAACAGCTGCTGTGCTGTGGGAACCAGTGTCAACATCATCAGCTCATGACCACCATAAATTTAAGAAGGTTTGCAAATGCCAATGCCTAAACAGCTCGTTTGATAAGAAGCAAACTTGCGTTAACTTGGCCAAAACGAAGATCCAGAGAGGCATCAATGCGTGTAAGAAATACTTATACTTGGCCGTTCTATAAATATAACTAGTGTAGCAGAAACTTGAAAAATAGTCACGAATTTTAGAATTCTCTTAAAAATTCGTTAAAAAAAATGGAATTCTGTATGAAGCCGTACATGTTTGAAAGTTAAAATAAAACTTTAAGTATTCA